>KV426276.1:0-57710 GCA_001632375.1 Exidia glandulosa HHB12029
GCACGCGCCATGTGCCCAATATCGCCGTCTCCGCAGCTTCTCACAGCCCGTACGACTTCGCTGGACGCTCCCGTGGTTAGGTGAGCGCATGGACAGGTCTCAGATCTCGATTTAGATACCCAGTTTGGACAAGGCCTCATATCTCTCGTTATTCGTCTGTTCCGGTCTCGTCATGTTCCGTGTCGTGTTCCCAAGGCTCTGCTGTCGTAGATATTGCGTCGTACGGACTCGTCGAATACCAGTTTTGGATTTCCCCTCTTAGCTCCTCTCTTGACCCTAAGCCGTTAGCCACTAGGCTCAACTGCGTCAGACTCGGCGGCCAACCAGTCTCGCACGCTCCTTCGAGCCTCAACAATCGTTTCTATTCGTATCTACACTCTCACTCGACGGTACAGCGCACGACGGACTTTACACACCTTCTCCGGTCCCAACCCGACCACCGCACCTTTCACTAGGAACCTGCGCGTCAATAACCATTGGCAGATGAGACGACACTACAGAGGACTCCTCGTACAGAAGACAGCGCGTTCTGAGTGCGCAATATACAGTAGTTTAGTAAGATACAAAGCATCACATGAGTCACGGAAGGAAATCGCGCGACTTAGAAGCACGCCGTGATCAGCGATATGCAACGCACTCCACGATAGACGTACCGAAATCACCCAAGAAAGGATATACAGTAGCGTTGGAATTAGGCGCTAACATGCGGGATCTTCACGCTGTTCTGCAGCGGCGTACGGATTGGCTCGCGCCCTTCGAGCTGGGGGATCTTGACACTGTTCTGGAGCGGGGTGCGGATCGGCGCACGCTCGGCGACCTTCGGGAGCTTTACGCTGTTCTGGAGAGGCGTGCGGATCGGCTCTGGTGCGCGCGCGGCGAGGTGCGGAATCTTGACGCTGTTCTGCAGCGGCGTGCGAATGGGCTCCGGGTCGCGTTCCGCCAGATGCGGGATCTTGACGCTGTTCTGGAGCGGTGTGCGGATCGGCTCGCGCGAGGACAGCGCGGGGAGCTTGACGCTGTTCTGCAACGGCGTGCGGATCGGGGCGGCGAGCGCTACGGCGGCCACGAGGGCGGCGGCGAGAATGCGGACCAGCTGCATATTGTAACGGTATCGAGGCGAGTTTCGAGGAAAGAGTGTCGGTAGACGAGAGGGAAAGAGCGCGGCTCTGAGAGAGGGAGGGTGTTTAAGGGCTGGAAAGGGTAGTGTTTGGCGTATGTGCAAAGGCGGTGGACAGTCCAGCCGGCTTTATACACAGCTTGGGGATCGGGAGCTGATGATGGGCATTGACTTAACAGGAGTCAACGACGTCGAACAGTTCCGTCAAAGGCGACAAGACCTCCCGTTTAGCTCGAAAATTGACGTGGAGAAGCGGCCAGGGATCCTCGAAGCATGAGGTGCCGCTTAGCAACGCGTGGGAGAGGCGTTGAATTGCAGTCGACGAGGATCGGGAGAGTCGGAGGATGAGGGACCCTGGCGTCGAACGCGAGCAATCCTGTGCAGAATGGGGTACAGAGGCTAGCCCGAGAAAGAGACGGCGGTCATCGCGAGGGCGAACAAGCGATCAAAGGTAAACACTCTCGAAGGATGCTGGACAGTATACAGTATGTAAAACGTCTGCAGTCAGTTGCTTTGGACACGGTGCCATACCATATACAAAGTGTTGACGCTGAGCAGTGACGGAGGCAATCTTCGGTTGCAGGGCCGGTGGTACCCCTGCGACGGTCCAACGGCGGCGGTAGAGAGTGAAGAGACCCGAGGGAGAGAGCGGGAAAGACGTTGCGAAGAGGAGATGCAGGAGATTTGGAAACGTGTTAACGAAATATTATATGGTACATTTGTATCTGCATGAGAAGTGAGAAGAGTTTACCAAGACGAAGAGCTAAGTGTGCGTTCTAGTTGAGCTACAACACGATGCGGAAGCGCCGCGCCGAAAGAGAAATACGATCCATTAGACAGAGAAGATGCGCGGAGTTCGGGAAAGAGAGATAGCCTGTCGAGTGCGAGGTAGCAGTCCTACGACGGGGTCGTAAAGAACCGTCTTCGCGCCCACTGCGACGCAGAATAGAGTAAAGTCTGTCCAAGCTCGACATGCGCACGGGGTCTAACATGCATCAATGTGGTTGGACGTCAGGAATACAGCAACTAGAAGTCGCGGCGCACAGCTCCGTTCGCCAGTCACCGTTGCGCCCTGTAGCCTTTGCAGCAGACTCGATGTCCGACCACAGCGCTGGAGAACGCAAGACCTCAGATCATCGTGAAACGCAGACGTGCGAGGTAACGACGAGCTGATTCGTAGTCATATATCGCGAATTCATGTTCTAGACGTCGAACGGCAAGGATGACGCGTCTGAGCTTGCCTGGGAGACTGGCCGTGAACCGGGGACGTGCTTGATAGACATATCTGCTTTATGTTTAGATCAGCGGTGCTTGCGCTCGTTCAGTGACAGAATAAGGTGCACACACGTTGCGAATACCGCTGAAACCCTCTGGGCCTGCAGCGCAGTCCGCTCTGAAAGAATTGTGTGCAGAACGGTCTGTCTGGGCCCACACGGAGCCCAAGTACACAGTCGAATCATTGAGTGCGGTGTAAAGAAGCTGGAAACGGGGTGTGCATAAGACAGCGGCGACGCTATGATGAAGGACGAAGAGAAATGGGAATTGGCGCCCGGCGGTTACTCCCGACGGCAAGTCTGTGCGAATTAGGAAACTAACATAGGCATTCAAAGCTTCCACCCGTATGGTCTGAGACTAAAATTCGGGAAGGGAACCAAAGGTTGAACTTCTCGATGATTCGGCAATCTCCGCTTCTTGCCTCCTGCCATCACGATGGAATCGGTCGCTCAGGACCTGCTGCCACGGCTTCACGATGTGCACCGACCGACGTTCTGCGCGGAGTGCACCCTTAACTCGATGCAGGAACTGTTCAAAAAGGGCGCTCCACGTCGTGCCAATGCACTCGTCTTGCGGCAGAAACATCACGAGTTGCTGTCGAGCATCATGACCTACATCACAACTTCTCGTACGGAGCATGATCTGACAGTGCTTCGTGCAAGCCTGAAACAAGCGTCTGTGTCCTGTTCCCGTCGCGCGATGCATAGCACTTCTCCTGTTCCCGCCGACGACATTGCGGACACCGCACTCCGGGCCCTCGCATATCCTATCGGCGCTTCTCTAGAATCCGCGTCGAAGTTACTTCAGACGCAGGTCTTTAGCCGTAAGGGCATTTGGCCTCGATCGACCAAGGACGTTCTTCCACTACCACCCAAGGAGAGCCTTGGGACGTTGCTTGTCTGGGTCGACCGGGCCGAAAAATCGCGACGATGGACCCAGATCTCGAGCGCGTTCTACACCTTCTATCTGGTCCTCACGGTCTGTCGCCCTGAACTCATGCCAGAACTTTTTGCGCACGACGCGCGACATCTCTGTATCGACGTCATGGCGCGCCAGCTCGACGCTGCGGCATCCGACATGAGGAACGGCGTCACGTCTGAATCACCTTTCGAGCGCATCGCGTCGGCCGTCGACATCCTTAGGGTCATTGGTCTGGGCGTCGGCTCGCGCGCCGACGACTGGGTCATCTTCGCGCGCGGCTCCGAGCTCCGGCTCATTCGCGCTCTTGAAGCCGCCTGGAACTGTATCGACGATACTACGCATCACGATCTCAAGCAGTTGATTATGGCGCTGCAGTACGGCCTCAGCATCCTCACCGCCGGCGATGGACTTTCGCGTCCAGTCCTGACCGAATACCAAGCGGCGACGGCGCGCGATAACGCCTATACGGTCTTATACCAGAATCTCAGAAAGATCCACTTCAGCGTCGAGTGTAGCGACCGCGAGTGCAAGAAGCATTCGCGGGACGTCGAAGGAGGCCGGCTTCAGAAGTGCGGGTCCTGTCGTCTGGTACGGTACTGCTCGCGCGAATGCCAGAAGCGACACTGGAGCGCGAAATGTCTGCCCCATAAACTCGCTTGCCCCGCTATCAAGGATATTCTTGCATTTGCGCCGCTCACGCTCGATAGCGACGCGTTTGAGGCGGCGTGTCGAACGTCACCGCACCCTCAGGATTTCTTTGAAACCTTTTCGTTTTCCTTACTTGCGACGATGGTCAGAAGCTCAACACGACGCGGAAGGTATGTCCTGATTTTTGTCGTTGCCTTCTCCTTTGTGCTGACGTCGAAGCAGGAACGGCTGTTAGGTAGCACAAAGTAGTTATGTATCCCAACCTACCCTTCTTCCACTATATCGCCAAATGGAAAGCCAATCGCTCCTCAGACTGGCAATTCGTGCCGTCGTGTTGTGTCATACCTGACGCCCTCCCTGTCAACGCCGTTGACTCTGTTTTTCCGCGAGCAATTCGCAACGACTCCAGTTTTCGCAGAGCTGACACATGTTCTGTTCAGTCCAGTCCAGATCGAAACCAGCCTACCTTAGCTTCCTCGGACCGACGCTTTACTTCCGCCTTTACAACGCGAGCGGAGGTCAAAACGCGCTCCTTCTCTTCCCCAACCCGCGCACGAGTTCCTTTCCAGCGACAATGGGCTCAGACCTTCCTATCGCGCGCCGTCCTCAATCGCACGTACGCGTCAACCTGCGCGAGCTGCTGTTCAGTATCCTGGTCCGTCTTGCCTGCCTCGAGCGCGCTGTGGTGTGCCTTGCTGACGCCTCCGTACAGGCGATTGTCGGCGGGTTCTACAGTTTCGCTTCTATCGTCTACCACTGTGAGCCGTCGCGCGACGTTCGTCACTCCTTTCCACGTGCTAAGCACGTTCGCAGGCAAAGACTTGGGCAACTGGATCGACGCTCCCGACTCTGGCCCCCGCGCGGTCGTCGTCGTCTTCCTCACAGTTCTGGGCACTCTGCTGGCCATTCTTCTCGCTTTCGGGACTGTCTCGTTCTTCCTCACCCCGAGCCTCTTCGACGCCGAGGAAAGGAAGCAGATGTGGGACGCACTGAGCAAAGACTCGAAGAGAACGTACGACGACTCCTTGGAGCACGACGATTGACTATGGCTTTGGATTTCGCATTTTCCTCTCAGTCGTCCTTGCATTCGTATGCGTCGCCGTGTTCGCGGAGATGGTAACACCCGACACATGTGCTCGCAGCGAGCTGCAGGCGATTATGAACGTTCCTCGCGCGCTGGAGTTTCCCGTCACCGCCACCGTAACGTTCCCCGGCAGGTCGCAGCCGCTCACATTCGTATTCGACGGCACAGTGCTCGGCATCGCGCACAGCAACAACACGCACCCGTCGTTCCGCATCACGTACGACTTCGAGAATGGCCGCGCGTACGGCTGCAACGGCACTGCGACCACTTCGTTGCCCAAGCAAGACATGCATCTCTCCCTCCCTCCGCCGCGCGATGGGATACACCTCATTCCCGACGCGTCTGGCGATTCCATCCGCGATGCGTCTCTCTTCGGCGGCGGCGAGTCCATCATTCGCATCGTGAACAGACGCAGAGGCCGCATGTGCCTCGCTCGCTTCAATCGCGCCAGCGCCAAAGACATGGCGCGTGTGGCGTTCCCGCTTGGACTTGTTTTGCATGGTGCGCGAGTGCAGACTTCGTGGTCCAAGTGGGACCTTATGCGCCAGGGACGTCTTGCCCGCGTCGTCGGCATGTTTAGTTTCCTGTGATACTGTACCTCCCTAGAGACTGTCTACTGCTTTAGAATGGGTTTAGAATAGAATCCTGCCTTTCCGCTTCCCCGCTGGCAAGTCTTCTGACGAGAACTGACGAGAACTTACTGTGAGACGATGAGCGGTGGGCGTCTATCGGAACTAAATCCGGTCTTATCGGCGAAGGATGGCGCGTCTTGCCGGGACGCGCCTTGGCTCTCCTCTTTCTGCGCGCGCCCGGCCAACGTCTAGAGCGAGTAACCCGCTTTACTTCCCCTCATGAATCGAGTTTCTTTCTATCTGGGCCTTCTGTTCTGCATCGATATGGCTCTCGCTGCGCAGATTCGTGTCGCGTCTGCTAAAACTACCGTGATGCGATACAGATATCCCTCATGGCCAACTCGCTTCAGTACGCAGAAGAAGGCGAGAACCTGCTGCCCGTGACGATGTCAACGCGCGAGAAGACCCCATCGACACGCCGCTTCAGTATCAGTGTCCCCCCGCCCGTATGGTTTATCGCTGTTCGTCATGCCCATTCTGCCTTCGAATCGTCTCCATACTGACTGCCGACCTTAGGCATGGTTGTTTCTCCTGTTCGTGGTCGGGAAAAGTGCGTCACATTCATTGGACTTGCCGCTCTATGATGAGGACTCTATGCTTACTTCCCGCAGGTAAAGACGCGGGAAGCTGGCATGGCACATCCCTAACCGGCGGACTCGTCACCGTCGCGATCTTTACAACCTTGGCCATTCCGTTCATCACCGCCGGCGTCATAAATACCCTGCAGACTCCCGAATATGCTGGCATCGTATCCTCTGCGTTTCTTGGAGTTGGTATAGTGTGGCTCATCGTGCCCACCGACAAGACATGCGCAAAGGGTGGGAGGGAGCTCCAGGCGATAGTCCGCGCTCCGGACACCTGGGCGATTCCTGCCACCGCTGCTGTGACGTTCCCGGCCCCTCGTATATGCAGAGGCTTGATCTGCGAGGATCAACCGTCTACGACGCTCGAGTTCGCGCCATCCGGCTCGGAGCTGGGCATCGTGCACGATACGACGTTGTCGTTCATTATCGCATACGACTTTGAGCGCGGTTTCGCAAACGCTTCATACCGCGGTACCGTAACCTCGAACGCTACGTTCTCCAACACGACAGCCGAGATGCGCGTCCCGCTCCAACCTCCCCGCGACAGGCTTGTCTTCCCCCTGACTCGAGCGGCGCGACCGTGCGCGATACCTCAACGTTTGGCGGCGGCGAATCCATCGTGCGCGTCGTCAACAGACGCAAAGGGCGCGTGTGTGTCGCGCGATTCGATCGTAACAACGGAGACGAAGTCACACGCTTTGCGTTCCCACTCGTACTTGTGCTACACAGTGCGCGTCTGCAGAATGGGCGTTCGGCGTGGAGTATTATGCGCCAGTCATCTCTTTCCCGGGCTGTGAATATGTTTGCGTGGTTCTGACTCCCGCTCCCTTCAGTGGCACGTACAGGAGCTAGAGAATGGAATCGTACCATCTTTAAAATATCTTGAGAAGGGTCCCTGATCAGAATGCACCGTCTTTATAGATCTGGATATGTAGCTGGGAATATAGCAGGCGTCTATCCGAGATCGGGCTTATCGGCGAACATGTCGCGTTCGGCCGAGATTCATCTTGCCCTCGTTCATTCCTGCGCTGTGCCTTCCACCTTTCTTGGCGCACATAGCAGGCTCGCTCTTGTCGGCTCTGCTCGCACTATTTGCGGTGTTGCGCCCTCTGCATGGACGGGCTACCCCGGTGATGGAAAAAACCTGTGAGTCGCGTGGACCGCTGCCCGACGCTCCTGTCCTCGATAGTTCTGTTTTCAACGCTGTTAGGACCGTAAGAACTTTCGACTCGCGCAGATATCTAGGGCTAGCGTGACTGACTACACGAGGCATGAGCTCACTGTGTCGCTCGACTGTCGCTCTTCCGTCACCGCGCAACCTTCAATCAATTCTGTTTCTAAACGTTCCCAGAGCTCGCCGCCGTTCCTTTCGCGCGCGAAATCGTGGTGCTACTGAAATCCGAGCGGGAAGGTACGCAGATTATGCGTCCAATACAGGGTGGACATTTGTTGCACACGGATGCTCTCTCGCCTCCGTGTCTGATATTCTGCATCGGCTTAACCATCTATATGAACTCGCACTCGTACGCGCATCGATCCATCCAATGCGGACGTCTCGAACTACAGGACCTCAAACTTCCTACTGCTGCAGTGTGTGTGCGTTTCCGCTGGTACGCGCTTATCTTCTGTATACCACTCGCTCTCGTTCTTTCCTACGCTCAGCCATCGTCTACGAAACCTGTTCGCATCTGCTCAAGTCTCTTGCGTCGTCGTCCAGTTACAGTCACTTTTCTCCCTGATTGCGGCGCTGATTCTGCCACGCTCGAATTACTTGCTTCACGCCGCTAGGGTCAACCCGCGCTTGACAATTAAATTGGTAGACTAGTGGGGATCTGATATCTACCCTCTCGATCCCATTTCCCACACATGTGGTATGAGTTAGAGACTGGAACACCATCATTCATGTGTTGGGCGAGTCCGTGTTCAGCCGACAGATGGCCTTGCTCTCGTTCCGGCATCTGCGCTGTACCGCTCACAAACGGGACGACTGTTTCTGCGCCCAACAAGCGTCTGGCGGTTCTACCGACGCTGGCTTGACTGCCTCCATCTCCGAGGCCCGAGTCGCTCTTGCACGAACCTGATCGGTCTTGGGATTCAGACCGCGCTGGGGCCGACGCTTTACTCCCGACTTCTATAAGTATCCGTGCTAAGGTTCACATTAACCCCATTAACTCAACATGGCCAACGCAACCCAACACGACGACGAAAGCAAGGAACTGTTGCCTATGGCACATGCACCTCCACCACCGAATACGACTACACGCAGTTACGCAATACGCGCATGGGCAGTCGGGGTTCTCGCTGTCGTGCGTCCTGGTTCCTGGTATTCTGCTTCCCTCCGCTGACGAGCTACATGAAGCCCTTGTTTTTTACTTGGATCTATTCTGCGTCTGTGCTCTTGCAAGGTGCGGGACTCGGAACGTGCACGTCAGATGAAGACTCATAGGGTGTGGCCGCGTAGTCAAAGAACTGGGAAATTGGCCCATCAGGAAACTGCGTTTTTGGCAGGACCTGTCACTGTCAGATCTGGCGCCTAGGGCGCGCATCGCCATGGACCTGTCTGTCCTAACACGCTGTCAGGCTGTGTGACCTCTGTTTGAATGCGAGTGCTCGCGATGACGCCGTAGAAACCGCTGGTGCAAGGGTTAGGATCGTTCTGTCACCTGTCCAGCACTCCGGGCGCGATCAAACGCTGCTTTAGTGCGATAGAGGCAACGTATGATAGGCCTGGACGCGCGTGTGCGCAACTCCCGCCCTTGGGGTTCAGACCTCACGAACTCTCAGGACTTGGGCCCGAGACTGCCTGGCCGTGCCGCCGCGGCGGTAATGTGTATCTAAATGTTATCTACATCGGTATCATGCCATCTGAGGAACTCTAGGCTAAGAAGTTGTGAGAACTTGGTGTCTCAGTCGTCGGAAAGGACGGTGTGGTTGGGAGACTCCAGCCCGTGGCTCCGGAAGAAAGCGACGGCGGTTGAGTTGTACTTGTTTGCTCCGTCACTTGCTTCCTCCCTCTGCCTGTCCCCGTCCACTCGCGCCCGCACTTCCCTCCACTGTTATCGCTCGTCCTTGAAGACACTACCAATCCCCAAAAAACTTACTATTCGTATACCTCAAGCGTCTGGTGCGAGAGTTCTGGCGGCATTCTCGTCTCGTTGGTTCTGCTCCTTACATGCCGGTGCTTGCTTCTTCGTTCGACTTTGCAGTTGTCTGGAAATATTCCCACACACAAGTCTCATCTCCCGCCTTTTTGTCAGCCCGTCTCTTGGACTGTCCATGGGGTCATCTGGCAGTTCTGGCGACACCCCCACCTCCTTGATATGTGATACTAACCCTTTGCTCTATACACGCAGGTCCAACTACTAGGCCCCCAACGCCGTCACCGCACACACCGGTGGACCGACACATTGCACCCGACTGCGACGCAACGCGTCATCCTACAACTCCCGCGCTCCCCGCGTGTCAAAACGCAGCCGAGTACCGCGACATATCGGGTATGATGTGAGTCGCCATCTCTGCGCATGCGTACTACCTCTTGTTGATCACATTCCACAGACCGTCAGCGCTACATCATCGCGGACCGCGTTACGCCATCCCATTTATTCCTTATTTGACGTGTGAGTTCCGGATGTGGCGACGTGTGCCGTTTGACTCGTACACAGATCTGTCGAGCCTGTATCTTTTGCGTAGCTCTTTGCTACACAAACCTGTCCGATTGCGCAACCTTTTTTAAATATGACCGTGTTTCCATTTCCTTGTCCCGCCTTCTGCGAGGTCCGAGTCTCCAATGCCCGCTCACTGGCAGATAAACCTCGTGGGCGCAAGACCTGCAAACACTTGAATAGAAACCTTGAAGCGTCAGTTGCGCGCGGATACGCTAATGATGCACTCAAGACCGCTCAATGGCGGTGGGTGACCGCCATACACAGGGGGGTATAGATTCTGAGGTTTGACCGCCACTGACCGTCCAGACCGCTATAGGACCAATACACGGTTTCCTGATGCCCGACGTCCCCTATTCCACCGAAAGGGCGAAAATGCTCGCCATACTCTGCTACTTGTCGCTCGCAGCGGCCGTGCTCCTCACCGCTGGCGCCGTCTTCGCCGTGTTCTCTTTGCATGAAGCGGCCCAATCGCGTAGTGCAAAGGAGAATGTGTCGCGAGGAGCGAAGGCTTTAACAGCTATAACGGTCACTTCGATGTACGTTATCGGGTTATACTTCTTGACCCAGCCCGACGAGACGTGCTAGGGCAAGCTGCAGACAATCGTCCGCATTCCAGACTCATTGGCCTTGCCTGTCACCGCTACCGTATACCCCGCGCGGCCGACGTGCACGGGCAGGAGTTGCGCCCCTCGTTTCAGCATTGACGACACGGACTCGCATTCGGATACAGGTTCCCTCATCCAATTCGCGCTCACGGACTCGGAGCTGTCAATTACGCGCGACACCAACAACTCGTTCCGCGCTCTGTACGACTTCCAGCGCGGTTCGGCAGTGGCCTCGTTCCTTCCTACCAATGCCAGCGCCGTAATCAACTCGACCGCGACCTTCTCGCACACGAAACTGGCGATGCATGTGGCACTCCCTCTTCCGTGGAACAGAACTGTCTCTATCACCCACCCCGACTGGAACATCTTCACACCGCCGACCCCCCGCAACGAGATCATGTTACGCGCTGTGAACAGGGCCAGAGGGCGTATGTGTATCGCATCGTTCGATCGCAACAATGTGGAGGAGCTGGCGCCGTTGGCGCTGCCGCTCGGCCTTGTGATGCACAGTGCGCGACCGCAGACGCCGCGTTCGGCGTGGCGCATGATGCGTCAGTCGCTCTGGTCCTGATCCTCCTCACTCTTGCGACCCTCCTGTACATTATTGTCTGAATAGTCTTGTTTTTCTTTTACGCCCGGTATAAATATGTCGGAAGGAAATCGGGCTCATCGGCGGAGCGAAAGATGTCGCGCGTTGCCGAGACGCGTCTTGCTCTCGTTTTTCGTGCGCGCGCATGCCATGCACGACTCTTGGCGCCCCTCAGCGGCTTTGCGAGATTCGGACCAACTATATAATCGTTCATGTGCTCGTCTTTCAAAAGGATCAATGCTGTGTACTGTTAATGTCATACTCTGGAGGGACCATCGAGTACGCATCACCCCTTTGCAGCAGTAAGTAGCTGAGCGAGCTTTGCGTGACGGAATCAAAATCCACGGCCTTATCGGACCATTCGTCGCATTCTGCCGAACGCGTCTTGATCCCGTTTCCATCGATGCAAGCGCGAAAAGCGTCTTACAATGCTTAAACTCCTCGTGCCCGACGTGGGCTTGAATGGCTTGTGCGGTACTGCGCGCAGCAACCGTGCTAGTCGGGTACACCGGTCACGAAAAAAAGATCTTGAAAGAAATATAGGATTCGCGAGCACCAGTATCGCTTGACCTGTATAACAACACCACCTACCTCCCGCGTTCCATGAACCTTTCATATTTTCACTGTCATTTGCGCTCGCGGAGGTGGCTGGGCGGTTTCTGCTTGACGAACGGCTGGCAACCTGTACCGTGCGGGCACTTGCACTCTACGCGCTCGCTCAGAACCTTTGGAACCGACAAGGCCGACCTGTCGGGCTTCATCAAAGTGCCGAGCGCCGCGTATCGATCCTGTGCATAGGCGCCCGACCTGATATAACGCTCCGGCTCGCTGTCCATGTCTACAATTCACCCTCTTGTCCTCAACCGCCAACCTTGTATACTTACTTCCATGCGCCTAGCTATTACCTCTACCGCTACCCTCCTCGCTCTCGCTCACGACGCCAGGGCGTTCTTCCGTGTCCTGTGCGGCCAGCTCGTACTAGACCGTGCCGACCCGTGAGCACCGCGTCTAGTGTCTTGTGTTCCGACTCTCCTTCTTGTGCTAATCGTTTCTTTCCCTTAGGATTATCAACCCAGGCGCTGTTTCGAGTCACTTGCATACCGTGCGTCTACTACGCGCCTTCAGGAGTCTCGTGTTGTGCATCGAGCTGATACGACGACTGTAGATCATGGGCGGTGTACGTCCGCTTCGTAGTCTTGTGTTCTTACTCGGCACTTACGGACTTCGCAGAACGGGTACGGGGTCCCCAGACTCGACCTGTACGTGTTACTGACGGTCGTAGCTTCGACTTCGAGATGACATACGACGACGCACGGGCCTCAAGCTGCTCGACGTGTCAACCCAAAGCCGACGCTTCGAACTACTGGACGCCAAACCTATGGTATCGGGCAAAGAATGGAACGTTCCACGCTGTACGTTGCGAGTCACTCCGCTCACGTTGGCGGGTCATACTGAGTAGACAACGAGCAGGTTAATCAAAGGCAGTTTACGGTGTACTATCTCCAACGACCTAACGTCACGGCCGGAGTGAGAGCGTTTCCCGCCGTACGTAGCATCGCCAGCTCACATTCCACCCACCCTGATCCCTGTACAACGAAAGGGTTTCCGAATGATTGCAGGCGATCCGACAAAACGTTCATTCAGCGGTTCGATCGAGCAGAGGCAGATTACGCACATGTGTATCGGGCAGAACGACGATGACCGAGAGAGCTATCCCTTACCAGATCATGAGTGTCAGAATGGTCTGAGGACCCAGGTGTTCTTCCCTTCGTACGTCGTCTGTTAATCTCCCGCTCGCTATGATTAACGGCTAGCAGCTGCTGGACAGGAAAGGTACATGGCTACTGTACTTGCCTCATGTGTCGCGACTGACGCAGAGTTGGGATCGTACAGGACGTCGATACTCCAGACCACAAATCACACGTCGCATACCCATCTTTAGGATACGACGGCGACTGTGCAGAGACCCACCCCGTCCGCTTAATATCTATATTCTATGAGATTATGTGGGACACCGTCTATGATGACCAACATCCCGACAAAAACGACTTTCCGAAGGAGTGGTGGGTTCCTGAGGGTGCGACGCAGCCTTTCGTGTTGAGTAATGGCGATCCCACTGGCTAGTGAGTGCACATGGCATCGTCTAGCAGTCATCTACTAACGGATCTACTTTCTATAGTGGATTGTAAGTGCCAGACGGTGGTGCCATGTTTCTCTCAAACTGATGGAGGTGTGAAGCCACGGCGATTTCATCAATGGCTGGGATGTCGACAAGTTGCAGGCTGCTGCAGATCATTGCCTCGCGCCTTCCGGGTACGCAATAGTCTATCTCGCATCGTCGTACATCTGATCTCCTGGAAGTGTTATCCAGGACTGCCCTCTCCTCGAACTACGTACGGACTACGAGAAGACGGAGTGTCTTCAAGTCCCGCGCGTAGCTGACGAGACCGTTGGCTGTACGTCGCATTTCCTCGTTTCCCGTCCGTTCCATCTTCATTAATCCCGCACACTGCAGGGGTCGACCGTCTGCCTGGCTGCAATCCCATCACATCGGGTCCAGCGGATGCGAAGATGATCCCTCCCAGCGCGTGCGGCGCAACGACAGAGATCATCTCTAAGGACTCGCAGCAGATCAAGTTCCCGTTCATTTCGCCTGTCGAAGGGTGGACGATCCTCGGCTGCGCACCGGACGATATCAATGCGAGGGTCATGTCTAGCGAGCGGTATGCAAATGGAGCTATGACGCCTAAAGTGTGCGCTGCGTATTGTCAAGAAGTGAGCGCACGTCCGGATTTCTCTTAAGCGGTTGATCCGAATCCATTTCTAGCACGGGTTTGAATACGCCGGTGTAGAATATGGCTCAGGTGCGCGTTTCCTGGCAGGATTCTGTTGCGTGGGTAGTGCTCATGCGAGCACAGAGTGTTTCTGTGACCACGCGTTTGACCAGTCTCTCCTTACTGCCCGAAAATGCGATGTGCATTGTGACGGAGATTCGACTGTGAACTGTACGCTCTGTGCACTGTAGGTGTGGCTTTCCTGACGCATTCTGCAGGTGGTGGAAATGCACGTCTGGCGGTTTATCAGCGCGGTGCCGCACCGCTAGCACCGGCGCAGGCGTCGGATACATCCCTGTCACCGACATCCACAGAGCCAACTCATGGACCGCTCATGGTGTCAACGCGCGGCCAGGACTTCAAGCAGCTCTCAGTACTGCGTCCTGGGTGGGAGAAAGTGGGCTGCTACATCGACACGGTCAAATCGCGCATGCTTCCAATTGGACCCTTCACGGACGATGACATGACTCCCGAGTTGTGCATCTCGCGCTGCGAAGAGGACAGTTACTTATACGCTGGGACTGAATGGGCCAAGGAATGTTGGTGCGCCGACGACCTGCCCGACGACGCGCAAAAGGCGAACGATATGGAATGTGATACGCCCTGCGCTGGAGATACTGCGTTGACCTGCGGGGGTAGCCTACGCGTCATGATCTACTTGGATGCGGACCTAAACTCGGATAACGATGACGAGGAGTGCGTTGACGCTCTGGATGGTGACGGTGACGGGATAAGTCACAATGGGCCGACAAATCAGGAACAGTGTGAGGACGTGGAGGGAGACTGCTCCATCGGCATGCAGCCTCCGTCCATGCGATCGCTGCGGAATTATCTTCGTGTTGAGCAAGGGAATAGCAGCCTGGGCATATCCGTCTGAATGTCTGAGACAATGTTCTGTACGTCTACTCTACGATTCAATGTAATCTCTATATCTGTAGCCTATTCATGCCGGTCTCGAATGGACTGTACAGTACGTGGCGGGACTTGTTTTCGCAACCGAAGCAGATTGGCGCTGGGCGGGTTGCCTTCATCGGCGTCTACCGCACGCGCGTCTTTACTCCTTGACTCCTTCTCTTCACCATGGATTCAGAGGTCCGCGCGCTTTCGACAGGAATGCGCGATCCGCTACATCCCACATTCTGCGCCGCCTGCCTGCACTGTGTATTTCTGTATGTTAAAGGCGAAGGACCGTCGCACCGAGCATTTCTGCGCGAACTTCGCGCGAACCACCACGACTTCTGGCGCGGGATTATGTACTTCCTGACCGTCAGGCGCACGGCGAAGTCGCGCGAAGCAGCTCTTGATCTACTCGTATCCGGCGTCGGCGCTTGCCAGTCTAGGAGCAAGGCGCACATCGACGCCGTCCGTACGCTTGCCGAGGGCGACCACCTACTCTATATGGTGGTCAACATGTGTTTCAACATGGCCGATGCCTGTCTGGCTCAGTCAGAGTTCAAGGCGGTCAAAGCGCGTAAATTCAGCACTCATGGACTCTGGCCCACCTCGGCCGACGACCTTCTCCCCGCTGGAGCAGAGGACAGCCTCTCGTCTTTCTTGCATTGGTTTCTCGTTCGTCCGGACTCCAGTATTCAAACGTCATTTCGAGACATCTACCTAGCCTGCCGTCCACAACTCGAGCCGTTTCTCATGATGGACGGCAACCGACGAATCTTTGTCCAGACTATCGCGAAGCATATCCGCGCGTCTGCTGACTGGCTCGAACGAACTCCTCCGTCGAAGCGATTCACGAACCTGAACATCTTTGACCCCGCCATGCTCATCACGTCGCTGACTGGTCTCCTCCAGTTCGCAATGTTCGATCCCGATTCGACTAGCAGTCACATTCCGCGGCTTGGAGTTCCACATCGTCTCGTCGGCGGTATGGAGGAGAGCTTAATCGCAGGATTTGGGAAGGCTTATGCGTTATTCGAGGACGGCGTGGAGAAGTCTCAAATCGCAGACGTCTTGACGACCCTGTACGATTCGCGCGGTACACCCCCGCCACAACGTCCTCCTGGCCTGCAGAGTCCTTTTGCAGCCGCTCAGAAGATGTTGGGCAGCGCGGGGGATATGTTCCAGCGCGAGATTCGCTCCCGTAGAGATAGTGGCGCGTGCGGGGCGGCAGGGTGTACGGTTCACGAACGCGACATCGGACGGCGGCTCCAGCGCTGCTCGGGCTGCGCAGTTCTGCAGTATTGCTCGCGAGAGTGTCAGAGGCGCGACTGGAAGGATGCGAAGAATCCGCACAAAGAGGTCTGTGCGCGGCTCAAGTCGCTCGTCCCGTTCCTGGATTGCGACGGAGACGGCTTCGCAGCCGGGTTGGATGAGCTGCATATGACAGTGCGCGAGAGGGCTGCAATACATGTCAACCTCGTCAACGGTAGTATGCGCGGTTTGCAAGATCTGTCTACCGAAGAACAAATCGAGCGTACGTTCATTATCGTGATGCCATCTTGCTCATCACCACTAACTTGCGCTACAGAGATTTCCACTATTGTGAAAATGCACGAATTTACGCGTCAGGAAGGAGGGGAGATGGGACAGAGTGTACTGGTCGAAGCTCTGCGTGCTTTGGGTCTTTCTGCCTGATACGGAGGAAGGTGACAACCGGTGTAGTCTTGGATATACTTGTGCATATTAATATGATGAGTAAATTCTGCGTTCTGCTGATAGTAGTATAGGCCATCCCCGGAATTTTCCGGTTGAGATTCCCACGCTCTTGACTCTGCTCCATGTCGACCGAAAAGTGCTGCGTTTGCCTCGAGTCCCTTACTGTCCCCAGTGACAGTGACGAGGGCCCATCGGAAGTCATCGACGACGTCGAACTGCCTTGTCGACACCATTATCACTGGCAATGCATCCTGGACCACCCGTCATCGATTTGCTCGTCGTGCGGAGCGGACGCCCGCAACGCGGACGGAAAACTTCTCGTTACTGTTCGCAATGAAGGCGGGTACGCGTATTTCACACTTACTGCAGTCGGCGGGTGTCTGATTATCCCTCAGTGTAAGCGAAGATTACGACCTCGGCGCAGAGTTGGAGGAAGAAGCATTTCTCGCAGGACATCCTCATATAGGACGAGCGGAAGCTTTCTTGGCACTCGTTGAGCAAGGCGATGCAGATGCTGCTGAAGGACTACTGCGCGGCGACGAGGGCGAAGAGCCTGTCGATGTGAACGTAACTCGTCGGAACAGCAAGCAGACGGCTCTGCACATGGCGGCGTACAACAACGAGTAAGCTTCTCAGTAGAATCTCGTCATTAATCGTCGCTTACTACGGTCTCGAAGCGGCGATGCAGTTCAATTGTTGCTACGTTATGGCGCGGACCGGAAGGCTTTGGACGATTCTGGCCAGACGCCACTCGAATGCGCTCTCGAGATCAAAGCGGACATTGCGGCGTCTCTGTTGGTCTAACTGCTCGCCTTTACCGCCGGTGTGGACTTCGTGTTGCACTGCAGAACAAGCTCCGGTAATATGACGAACTCGTCGCGCGCTCTCAATGCACCGGGCAAACCATGGTGCCCCATCTTTCGTCTGCTCGTGTCATGACTCTGAAGAACCTGTATTCTCGAATCCCAGCGATAGCCTGCGGACACATTCCTCAACGCTCCTACAAACACGCTTTCTACGTCGATTTACCTTGCCTCCGTGACGGAGTCAGGGCGTCGCTCGTTTGGCCTCTGCTTGCGCTGCGCATCTTGCAAGTCTTGATCCAGTACTGGCTCCAGACCGGTCCTTCCCACACGTGTGGGCTATCGGGGTAACTTCGCTGTGCTCGATAGGAGTTCCCTCTCCGCCAGCAGTCGCGTTTGCGGCGCACTATGCGTTGTATTTCGCTGGCGCGGTGACACTGATAGACGCCACGCCAGGATCCCGAACTTGGGCTTGGGAAACTGTACGGTCTGTGCACTGTTACGCGCGGGAGAGTACTACGGCCATGTGTTCTGCTATCTCGTATTGCATGGACAGGCCCTGCTCTTCGGTACAAGTCACATGCCTGCGTCTTCTCGACGACATCTCGTGCAGAGCGCACCGGGTAACTTGAATGTTACTCAAGAACGTAGACAGACGGAGCGCCGTGGCTTATCGAGCTGGGCCAGACTCAGGTAGCTCGCGTCTTGCACCTGCTTCGCGTTATCGTGATGAAGTCGTTCTGGCAGCAAATGAGGCACGTTTCACGACCACTGCGAGCAGGCGTCCCCGTGGCGTCAGCGATTACCACCTTGCTTCTTTCAGGTCACGTTCCTGGACGGGACGGGTTTGCATTGTTCATTCGTCGGCAGGGACGTTCGAGGCTATCGTGACTCGCGAGGCACGATCTGTGTTGTTTTCGAGAAGGTCCGCCGCGGGCCGCCTCCACTTTACTTCGACTGCAGCCTAGACGTCCCGCGAACTACACATTTCACGGTCCCCATTCTGAATCCATGTGCGTGGAATTGTGCGAGTCAGCGGTCCTGATCAGATGAGGAAATGGGTCCGATGTGACGCCGAGCATTCCGCGGCTACGTGGTTCGCCGCATGATGCGTACACGCCTTCTCTCACTTCCTCAAGACCGTCAGGAGACCCGGCACTGACGCGAAACGGTAATTGGGAAGAGCTTCTCTTAAACATGCGTGAGAAAAATTGTACATCGTCATATGATATTCGAGCCAGCAAGACTCAGATTGTCTAAAGTCCGTCTTCAGATGGGAGGAGATGTCTACGTGGTCGAATCATCGATGGTCCAACTGTAGTAGATGTCCTGCGGTTATACCGATCGTAGAATGCCACGCTGTAGCTGAGGTTGCGCGCCACGGCCTGCCCAACCCCGCATTAGCCTCCCTCCATACAGTTCCCCGCATTAAACGACGCACGCTTCCCGCCATATGTGGATCTGTCTGTGCAAGGTTGTGCACGTACGTGACAACACCCTGCGTCCAATGCGGGCCGCTCGAGCCTTCGAGAGGAGTCCAAAGCCACACCTGCTGGTTTGCCTGCTGAACTTCAGCGCAAGCGCGGAGTGGAACGGACGGTACGGGCACGTACAGAGTAGATCGGGTAAGGGTCCATGACTGGAGCGCGCATCGCGTCGACGCGAGCTTCATATAGCGGACGGCAGAGCGCTGCGAGCGTCTGCAGGTGCAAGAGTTCTGAGAGCTGACTCGGTCCAGAATCACGTCTTTGATGCTTCCGATTATGATAAGCCCCGGCGGTGTCTGCAATCTCGAGGTCACATGAGCGGCGCGACGATTGTTCAACCGGAGCACTCGGGCCTTCCATCCGACTTTCCCCTCTTGATTCGTGGATATGGTGCCGTGATAAGCCAAGAGCAATAACTACGCCGTCAGCGGCGAGATATCTAGCGACAGGTCCGTGCCATTAAGTCGTTGCGGTTGGTCGCCTCGCCTAGGAGATCTCATCTCGTGGGAAACAACAATCAGCCGGTGCTAGTCCTGCGGTGCACGTACAGACTGCCTAACACAGGGTCGGCAACCTAGTTGCCGACTGAGACAATCCTTAATTAGGGCTTCGCCCAACTACAGGAGCATGTGCGTCCCCGATACAATAACGAAGCAGAACACCACTCGCAGTCAAAGAAGTTCGCGTATACGGCAGTCACTGCCTCAAGGAATGTTTTGTACAACAGTCCATGTTGTTACCATGCATCAAACATACAAGCCGGAGAGACCTACAAACCGCAGCGCACTGACATGCCTCGGGCATAATACTCGGTCATGAAGCACTTTGCGGAATTAGCATTGGCCAAACCGCGGATCAGTAACTGGGCGCGCTTCTCCACAATGCTAGAGGTACAGGCAGGAACAGAAGGTCCAGTGAGAGTGCACCCGTCAATACACCTGTGCCTCGCGCTTCCTCAACATCATCCGCGCGCTGCGGTCCGGGACGACGGCGCTGCCGAACCATTGCTCCTTGGGGACCTCGCCCTCGTGCTCCATCTTCATGTCGTAGTGCGTGAGCATGTACGCCATCATGGCCTTCATCTCGTTCGCAGCCCAGAAGCGTCCGGGGCTGCAGGTACAGAGTGAGCGCTCGCTCTGCGCACGAACCCAGGAACGTACCAAGCATGACGTCCAGTACCAAACGTCAGGAAGTCGAAGCTAGTCGAGACTAGACGGTTCGGGAGGGAGAGCTCATCTTCCTTCTCCTCGTTCTCGTTGTAGAACCGGAAGCCGTCGAACTTGTCTGGCTCCGGGTAGATCGAGCCGTCGTAGTGCGTCGCGCGAGACGCCGCGGCCACGAGTTGACCCTTCTTGACGTGAGTGCCGTCCGAGAACGTGAAGTCCTGCATCGCCAGACGGGTCATGGACACTGCGGTGCGATTGTGAGATAACACCCGGGCGATGGATAATGAAATTAGCGCTCACACGCGCCGAGACCGTGGTAGCGTTGCGTCTCGCGGAGGAGGCTGTCCATCTTGCGCATCTTCTCCATTGCGGGCTTGGTCCATCCGTGGCGAGAGAGGACTTCATGAACCTCTTGACGCAACGCTTCTTGATACTTCACAGGCTCTGCGGCGACGTGGTACAACGCGAAGGTGAAGCTCTAAAAGCGAATCAGCCCTGAATGCCTTCGAGCACATAAAACTCACCAGTGCAGTCGTATGAATGGCGGCAAAGTTAAGCCTCAGGAGACGTGTAATCAATGCGGGCGTTTCCTTGTCGCGCGCCTCACCCGCGTCGAGAATCCATTGCAGGAAGTCATCCTAGCCGAGCAACTCGAGTCAGGACGAATGACGGACAAGAACACAAGGTGTACGCACAGGTTTATCCTCCCAGTTCTTCCCGTGCTCCTCCGATTGACGTTTGCGCTCATCAATAAACTCGGTCATGACGCGCGAAGCTTTGGCGTATGTCTTGGGAATGGGAGTCATGTAACGTCCCACAAGCCTGAGTACCAAGTGTTTAGTAACGTGATAGAAGAACAAGGAGAACGAGGGCTTCGTACGGCTTCAAGAACTGCGGGAACTGCTTGATGATGTTGGCGCTGACGATAACGTCGACGGTATAGCGAACGTTGATGTCAACATACTCCGGGTTGCGACCTAGCATCGATCAGACGCGAGCTGCATCGCGCAGGAACTCGTACGCACAGAGTGGAAGTCCAACGAATACTCGGTTACTGGTGCGACAGACTACGCGTGAGAGAGGGTCCACGACCGCCATAGTGGTCCATTCTGAACGAAGGATCATCAAGCGTTGCACGGTGGGATACTCTTCACGTACCGTTTCCATGCAGCTTGTTTGTGATTTCGTCAGAGAATGCGGCGTCGATCTCTTCCACGACGCTCGGGAACAGTCCCGGGAGGCTGCGAGTAAGACGTGTCTTGACGAGACCAATGTGAAGGGGCGTTTCATCGCGCCAGTCGCCCAGTGTGTAGTCGGATTGGATCCCCTGCAGGTAAAAGTAAGATTAAAAACCTTCCTGCAAACGAAGAGCAAGAGCGAGTGCGCACTATAGCCGTTGCCTCCCGGAAAGACAGCACATCGTCAGGCGCTTTGCGCAATTCGTCGATCAGCGTCGGCTTTGTAAGAGTTATGTAAGAATAGAAAGTGGAACTTAACAGCTGCGTCCACTACGTACGCCAGAGACGATGAGCTGCCAATCCTGGAACGCCCGAACTTTGAAGACGGTCGAGTAGTACTAGACGTTCAGAATATGAGCGCATGCGAAGCAAGAGTAGTCGACGCACCTTGCGGTATCCCTCACCGACCCAGTCCTTAAGTGACTTGATCGAGCGCATGCTCGCCAGTTGGCCAGCGAACGGACCCGTGCCGGCGCCGACGACAGGGATCTGCGCTGGTTCAGCCATTCAACGTGCTGACGACAACACCCGTCACATACGTCCGCCTTCTGACGTCCCAGGGTACTGGCAGCTAGGGCCGTCGCGAGTATGAGCCCGCCCACCGCGAGCGTGGTCTGGTCGAATGTGAAAGACATGAGGAAAAGAGACGAGCTGCAGCAACGCCGCGGTTGCACGCCTTTAATGAGGTTCTGATTTGCCCCCTCGGCGGCCGACGAATCAGGACGTGTGCCCGCCCCGTGCTCTGGCTTCCTTGACGGCAGGGTGACAACTTCTCCCGAAGAATCCCTGGGTGCCGGAGAAGTCAGCTGCGGCCAACTTCGAAAGTCTAAATGTACGCGTTACGATGTACGAGGAACTAGATACCTTGAACACGACTTTTCTTTCCTCAGTCGCAGGCGAGTATTTGGGCGTTGTCCGCGTAGACGAAACCGGGGAGGTCTATCTCGGCGCGGCATCAATATCGAGGGAGGAGCGGAAGCAGACAGGGCAGGCAGCGGGCGCCGTCGCTGGCCAATGCTCGCGGTCAAACGTTGCAAAATGATATCCACGGTTCTAGTTGCTGGCGGCGCTGTGCAACTGGACCGGCGAACTAGCGGGGACGATCCGGGCGCCGTGCGGGCGGAAACGTCGAGAGCATATTTCTGGACGCAATACGACATTGGGTTGTAACCGTACCATGGAATTGGCGTGACTCAAGAACACGACTTGGAACGTCACGAGAATGCCGGCGTACGTCGTAAGGAAGCGGTCCGTGAATGAACAGTCAAGACGGTACGACTGGTCAGCAAGACCACATCGCAATGTGACATCGCTGGGTCGGACTGCGGGATCCCAGGTGAACAGGCCGGGAAATCGAAGCCGTGCCTTTCGTCGCTGGAGGTTGACACGAGCGTCACAGTGCGCAAGAGGTATATTGTCAACTGGGGCGCAGCCGTGCTTCGGGAAGCGCGTCTTCAGCCTCACGCAAACTTGGATGACGAACAGGCAGTCGTGAAAGAAATCGTAGTCACCCATCCTAAAGAATTTGCCAAGCAATACGCAGCGTAAAATCCACCGAAGTCGAATGGCGTAGTCCAAGCGCCAGCCGAGTCACCAGTTATCGCCGCCAGAACAGAACGCCGCAGCCGACGAAGACACTAGCACGTCGCTATACATAGCCTAGAGGAGTTGCAGGTGATAGGTGCTGCTCGTGTCCAATATATCCGTTCACGGCGCAGCATTGTAGCATGGAGAAAAAAAAGCGAACGCAAAAAAAAGTGGTCGGTGAGCACAAGTCTCGACGGTGCAGCTGATCCTCATCGCAGTAACTTATGATACCCCATTTCCGGCTATGGAGAGAGCAGCAAGGTACACGGGACAGACATAGCAGTTTTCGCTCGACAGGAGCAGAGCAAAGAGCGTGGGAAACCGGACACGGGAAATCGCGAACGTGACGCGGCTCTTCGGCTTGCAGGACTGATTATTGCATATGATTCTCTTTCACGTGAACATCTCACTTTGAACACAATGTCTGCTCTTCTAGCAGTGTCATGGATACATTGGAACCTCATTACGCTTCCGCGCCAGACCTAAATGGGTCTGGAGAAGTACTCGGATAAAACTTCCAAAGCTGGCTTTTTTCTCCATTAGCGGGTGCGTAGGTGACCTGAACTTCTGGTAAGTCGCACGTTACGTCTCTCTGGGAAGGTGTACATACATGGTTGCCATCCGTGAGAGTCCAAAGCCGGTCTTCGTTCGGCGCCTTGATCTGTCAATGTGGTCCACGAAGTGAGCTTCGCGAAGACGTAGAGAGTACGGATTGGGACCGACCACGTAGGTGTTGTTCCCAGCGTCATCGATGCGTACGGAGAGAGCTTGAACCTCACGGTAATACGTGAGGAGCCTGATTAGCTTCGTAGACTAGAACACGCCTCAGAGTTTTGGGAGACATCCCGCAGCGATCTAGACGTACGTTGTCAAACGTCACGGCAGAGTCGAAGAGCAACAGGTGCGGGTAGTACGTTCCGTACTCGCCGACCCGAAAAGTCCACTATAGTAGAAACGATGAGATGTGTTCCCTCGTCGTCGAAATCCGCACCTTGAAAATTTCATCGCCGTTAATCACGGTGAGAGGGGAAGGGGCGGGGTCTTGCGCAGCCAGGCCGCCGCCGTTAGCAACGTTGACGATGCCGAAGTAGTAGTTTGGAAGGATGGAGTGTAAATCGCGCTTAGAAGGCGAAGCCGTGACCGCAGTGAAACCCAGAGCGAGCAGTACAGCGAAGACGACGGCCATGGAGACAAGACTGCAGGAACGGACAGTGAGGACTGCGGCTTTATATATAACGAGGGTGTCGATCCGTGGCTGTTGACTGTCAATGTGGCACTGTAGACCGTCAACAGCGCCGTATCATCCTAGAACCTCCTGTGAAATCGCGCTACTACACAGCTGCACAGCTGACATGATCGACCTGCTCGTCGCGAACATCAGGTGAAGTAACCTTCAGAAACGCGGATGACGCATTTCCAGTCATTGTACCATTCAGATCCCCTGAGTATTGTTAGAATGCGCGAGAGGGAGCGAGAGACAGCGGGTGAAAGGTGCAGGGGTCACAGTGAACGTCCTTGAAAAAAGCAGGGTCGCAGGCGAGGATCATAAACGCGTCTGCACCACAATGACCCTCATCAACAGCGTTACGAGACGTCAAGCAGCATAGAAGGTCTAGAACGAGTACTAGAAGAGACGCGACGATGCCGCAGAGGTAAGATGATGCAATAGAGTAGCGTAGTCGCAAACTGCGTAGAGCGGTCCAAGACGGCGAGAGGATCCGCGGAGGTCTGCGGCAAAACCAATGCGTAGGTCCAGACAACGTCAGACCGTCTCAACGGTGCACTACAGACGGTCGACAACGTCGGCGAAGATCCTTCTGTGCAGACCACTTTCGAGACGTCCGAAGGATTGACAGAGCTGATAACTACCTCTTAAGCGGAGCAACCTTTCGCGCTCCTTGAGGATTGTGATCAGGTGCTTCTTGTCGTATCGTACGTACCATGGAGAGCATGTAGACCGTTCTGATGGAGAAGTGAATTTCTGCTTTCATAACCGCGACAGGAACGCTGCGTCGCTGCCGCAGACGAAAGACAATAAAGCTTAAACTGGAGTCGCTCTGCTGCGCTATGCGTCTAGATCTGGGAAGCTGTGAGAGTGCAGCGAGACAACTTGGGGAAGCGCCTGGAGATCCAGAAGCAGGCTCAGCAGGCCACGGCGATAGTAAAATGACGCGCAAGAGCAGTACCGTCGCGGATTGACGTGTCCTAGAGTGTGACAGGACGTGCTGATGCGACAAGGAATCGAACGTGCATCTGTAGCGCAAATCCGGCGACCGTGGACAGCTGCCAGTAACCAGATTCGACAGACGCGGGATCTGGGCAGAATAGCGTGCTCGTTGTGTCGTATAGAGATGGCCACGCTAACAGCTCCGAGCACTACGCGCACACGAGGGTAGGAACCAGCTCAAAAAGAAGGCGTCTACGCGCGGGACGCAGGTCGCGGACACGACGCGCACCTCGTCCTCTGAAGAGTATCGAGCATGACTGGACGCAGCGAAAACGAGCGCATGGACGGCGAAGAGCGGGCTCGTCTCGACGTGGGATGACAAGGGAAGATTGGTCGTGTTTGCTCGGGCTCCTTCCGGTTCAAGTGCCCGGTTGTCCCGAGTTGGTCCCGCGTTCGGAGGGCTATAAAACACGCGTTGTTCACTTGGAAGAGTGGACACCAGTGAAGTTGCTCTCATCATCTGCTTACATTCTCTACATACTCGTGAGGGGTCGTCTCTTACACTCTCAGTGCCTACCTCACTACCTCACACTTTTGCCATCGGGTGGCAGCTTCTACAGTGTGAAGCGACGAAATCGGCGTCATCCCTGTCCCACGCGGATTCAGAGCACTCAAACACGAGCAAATATCTTGTCGAGCGCTCCTTCCCGCCAACGTGCCGCACGACCTCGCACTGGTCATAGTTGACTATAGGTACTAGGTGCATGTTGCATATTCCACTGAGGGGGGGGGGGGGGGGGGGGGGGGGGTGGAGAAGGTATTGAGCTGCTGACTTCAGAGGGAGGGGCCGTTTCGCTCAGACTCAGTGTGACTTTTTGCTTCGGCTGTGTTATACCTGTGCAATTCCGACGTAGATCAAGGCCTTAATAGCTCAGTGGTAGAGCGCGCCACTCGTAATGGTGAGGTCCGTCGTTCAATCCGGCGTTGAGGCATACTTTTTGGTTCCCTGAGTAATCCCCCGTACATAAGTTGTTTTACTCTCGTGTCTCGCTGTTGTACAAAATTGCCGTTCTCCGATCTCCTTCGATATCTGCCACCGGCGGCATCTTACCGTATACGCCGTGAGCTCCGCCTCATCCTCGTACGTCGTGATGTATCCCCGCTGTGCTTACCCGCTGTATGGCTTTGCAGTGTTCTTTGGGACAAACTCTGAGTTTGACGTCCTGTCACTCTGGCAGAACCGTTCCGAATTCCCGATGCGTTCCTTTCCAACCGACCGCCACCATTCTGCGGACCGTCTCTTTCGTCGTTGCAGTCTACGCTGGACTTGCATATGGAAGCAGAGTACCCAGCGCGTCCAGGGCCTGTCGCGCCTAAGACGAAAGTGTTCAATCAGCGCGGTTCAGCGTTGACTCTTCCTCATGTCGCGCTGAAGCTCTAGCGCATAGGTTGGTCGACTAATATTGTTCTACAGCTTGCGCGGACCGTTGCGTTTGTTGTTGCGACTGCCTACAGTCGTTATGGTGGTCGAGTGATGAGCGATCGAAGTACAATTGCATGGCACTCGTTTCGCCCGCCGGGACAGAAAACGGGTATACAGAACTCTCTTCACAGCTCACACAGTCTCTGGCGCCGCGTATCTATGTCCCGATTTTGAATGTTCGTTACTTCGCTGAAGCCGTCCGTGTCCGTCTCTGGCCTGCCCCGTGAAATCTCTGTCGTCGCGTTCTGGAAGGCAATGGATCCCTCTGCATTGACTCCTAGGTCGGCCCTCTGCTCTGCGCGGCGTCAGGGTACTAATCATTCTCTCCTTTGCAGTATTCTTCATATCTGCGTGTCACCTGCTTGCCACGAAATGACACTGGCTCTCTACAATACTTCCTACTGGATCTCCCTCTCGGGACATTTAGAGCCTCGTTTATCGCCGTGCTTCCTGCCTGACTCGTAAAACGCCTCTCCGTTCACCACTTGACCGGTCCTCGCGCATACCTCACTCCCACGACTTTTTAGTAACTGGAGCGCTGCGCCCGGCAAAAATCAGCTGATTGTTCACGAGTGCCCCTAAAGTTCTCCACGGCGTTGCGTCATTGATTCCTTTCTCTCTGTCTTGCGTCACTCGAGGGAGCTTGAACTTCTATGGCAACCTGACGACAGACTCAGTTCCATCGGTCGCCGTCGGTGGCAGTATCGGAGATACTGGACGACCGAGGTGTTACTATGTGCAGGGTCGCGGTCGTGCATGAGCGCCTGCCTGATGCAGATCATGGAGGTCAGGTGAGTGCTCAGAGGCGCATTTTCTACACGCTGCAATGACGCCGCCGAGTTCACTCCCTCGTCGACCCTGGACCTGCTGGGGATCGGAGAAATATTTAGCTCGGATGGCGCGGAAGGCCGGGCGCTTGTTCCATTTCGTTTCCGCCCGCAACCCTCTTTGCCATTTCATCCCCCCACACGGCGCGCCCGTTGTCGCTCGTTTCACCTTCCTCTCCATGAGCGCGCCCATACCGTCCGCAATGCGCTCTCCCAGCCAGATGCGCCGCATGACGACGGCTGGCCAGCGCGTGTTCGACATCACGGCGCTGCCGTCGTTCTCGCACTCGCTCGACCAGTTCCCGTCTATGTCTGTCGTCGACCCGGCCATGCTGCACTGGGGCGGCTGCGAGCCCACGCGCGAGGCCAACCAGAAGAAGGTGTGCCTTGTCGTCCAGCGTCCAGCTCGCGCCACATGACGACCCGGACTGACCCGCAGTCGCCCGCCCCCAGTTCGTGCAGGTCTTACAGCGCTCGAGCATCGTCATCGCGTCCTCGTCCGACGAGGAAGACGACGCACCCATCAACCGCGTAAGCAGAGGATCGTCGCCGACTAGCTTGGACCGCGCCCTGACTCGCCCTTGTGCCCAGTTACGCCTCACGCCGATACACCAAAACTTCCCGCCGACAACAGACAGACTCATGGCGGGCGACCTGCGTCAAATGTCTATGCCGACTCTACAAACGCGCTCGAGCAGCGGCTCGTCCTCTGCCTCGTCCGCGCTGCCCACTCCCCCTGAACGGCTCGTCTCGGAAGCCTACTTCTGCCCGCTGCCGGGTAGCTCGCTCTCGTCGTCCAACACTACGCCGTGCCCGACGCCGCGCACGCACCGCTCGCAGCATACCTCGCCGGAACGCGCGCCGGCGGCGAGACGGTCTGGGTCCATCCCCCGCGCTGACAAGACCAAGCCCAAGACCAAGACTAAAAGCGTCGCGGCGGCGCGCAAGGACAGCATGTTCAGCTTCAGCTCTGACACGGACTCGGACGAGGAGTACGACCACGACGACGAGGTCTGAGTCGGCCCCCGCGCGCATCAAACGCGTGTCGCCGTCCCTGACGCTAGCAAAAACTATCGCGCTCGCCATCGCGCGCGCGTGCTCCTTTCGTTCGTTTTCCCCTCCACCAGTCCGGTTTTAGTCTCGTTCCACGATCCATCCACGCGCGCGCACCATCCATCATCCATTCCTCGAACAATCCACGCATTTTCTCCTCTGCAGTCTCAGTCTCAGTTCTCGCATCATCATCACGACACCGCACGCAATCCATTCCATTCCGTCTTACTCTATCATTGGGACTATTGTGTCGTCACGTCCGTCGTAGTTTTCCCGTTTCCGTTTATCGTACAGGTTCATCCTTTTTTGTACGCTACATCACACCTCCTACCTACATACCTTCGCTCCCCATCGTCGTAATTCGACTTGTCTCGTCTTGTCGCAGTCGCTTGTTGTTTCTGTCTGACCTGACTGACAGGGAAGCTCGAGCGTGTCAATGCGCGGTAGGTAGGTAGGTAGGTAGATTCGGAGCTGATGGGCCTACAAAGACTGCCTCCGCTTCGGAGTAATACATGACGCCACGACGTACACGACGAGACATTACATGTACTATCCGGAAAACCAACCCTCCCACCCAATGTGACAACCTTGTTTGACGGGGCCGGACGCGTGGCTGTGCCTGTTCAATTTGCTCATGGCTCCAGACCACCCTTTCTGGACTCTTTCTGCGCTCATAGAGTGTACAGGTGCGACCTGTTACGTCTACTACCGCCGACAAACGTGCAGAGAGAACTGTCCCCTCCTCGTCGGCCTTGCGCACGCGCCGCCCACATTAATTGCTTACTATCGCTCCTAGACGATGCATCCCACATTTGACGAAGATCAGTTCTGCGTCTATTGTCTACTTGGTCTCCTCTGTTCTATGGATATGCGCCAAGTGCGCGGGACGTACGGCTTGAGCTGCGCGGGTTTTGTCGTGCATGTCACGCCGACCTCCTCTGTCAGCTCTAGAACATGCATCGGGAAATAGCAATAAAGGGGAGAGGCATAGCGTGTGAACGGCATTCTTCATGCCTCTCGATCGGTTGGGAGGCATTACTGTACATCTTGTACGGGAGTTCTCCATGTTGCGTGAGTTTAGGGTTGCTGTAGAGTATGAAAGCAGATGATGTGAGCGAATCCGGTACACTGTTTCTCGTCACTTCCTGCAAGAGGTCGTGGATTTTATAGCAATTGGAACGGGACGGAGCCGGCGCGGTGTATATATAGTAAACATGGTCACATACCTTCCCTTCTCATCCCAGTCCCACGTCGTGGTCAAGATGAGTTCCTTTTCGCGGCCCTTTCTCTCTACCAGTACTTTGGCAACACGGCGCTCAGATGACAACGCGAATGCTGAATCGCCAAGCACGCTGTCTCGGGATGGATTGACGCTCCTCAGTCGTCGTCTGTCTGTGTACCTGAACGTCCACGTCTACCGTACCGCTCTCTCACCGTTACTTACCGATGTCGCACGTCTGGACCTCTGTGTGCCTTGCATAACACCACGCCCGCTAACCTGTCGCTCGTCTCATCAAAAACACCAGCTCTCCGTCTCGTCTTCTGGACCATGATGCGCCTTCTCTTCTTCGCCCTCGCGGTTTCCCTCGATACAGCAGCGGCAGCAGCAATCATCCCTGGCGCACAGTACTTCATCTACAACGTCGCCAATAACGGTCCTCTCGCCGTAGACGTCGGATTTGCGTCGTTGCTTGAGGCGAATCCGGAGAACGTTGCCACGCAGGTACGCCTCGCATCGCCTTGTCTGTGCCTCTGATCGCTCGCTTGCTGACTATCCTGATAGTGGATTCCGCAGCCTGATACGGAGTTGGGATCGTATAGACTCTTCTCCCCTGCGTTACAGAAGGAAGTGACTTTGGACAATGTACGTTCCCCGTCGTCGATCGCGAGCTCAACCAACACCCTACGCAACGCAGACGCTCCAGCTCCTGAGACTTGGGCGCGCGACCGACAAGTCGGTCGTAGTGCGCATCGATCAAGCTGGGCTCAACAACACCTTTGTTGTACGTTACGTCCTCTGCTGTGGCCTGTCCCGTCGTGGCTGAAACGACTCTGGTGACAGATCAAAACGCCCAACGAGAACAGCGTATGGACGCTCACGGGACACGGACAAGTACGCGTCTCTTCGGTGATCAGTCCAGGATGGCACTCTAATACCTGCAATGTACAGGTCGGGTACGCGCCTTCAATTGGCGAGCAGAAGCAATTGTGGAGATTTCGGTTGTCTGAAGGTCCGGGTGCGGTTGACGCTTGACAAACTGTTTCGCCTGTTCCGATTCGGCGCAAGTAAAGAAATTGTGCAGTTTTATGTCCGATCATCTCGTCATACTGCACTTTCCGCCGTCGTAAGTTATAATTAGTTGACCTTCGCATATGTCATGTCCTCAGACGGGCGTTGCTGCTACCCTTCCTCCCACTAGCCGTCTACCTACCTGCCTACGAAACTCATCTCTCCCTCACTGCGACTCTGATTCATCGTCCCCGGCTTGCAAGTGACATCCTTCTCAGGGGCATAATACTGCAATCGGTCAGTCGGCGTCATTCTTTTGTGTTCATGCCTGGGAGCGATCATAGCCTGGGACCCGACTCAGGGAATCCGGGCTCGGGAGTCAAGTGGTTGCGTGACTGTCTAAGGGCAAATGCCGTGAACATTGGAAGGAAAGAGTGTCATGTAAGCGATTTGCTATTGGGAAAGGTATTCTGACAGTACACACAAGCCCCGAGTCGTTTCGCAAGTGCCAGTAGCAGATGATGAGAGCGGAGTGGTAGTAATATGACCAGACTACTGTACGTGCTTTATACCATACGCGTACGAGGGCGGTGATGGACCGGGCCGAGCGAGGCTACAGATCATTGCCCGACTCGTACCAATGTATTGTGCACGTAGAATCTAGGTCCGGGAGTGAAATGTTTGCGGACCCAGATGGCAAACATTGCAATTGTTTCAATGTGCTGTACAGCCCCAACTGTGCGAAGAAAGTGCGCGATAAGGTTCTTTGAAGAGACTGCAACATAGACCCAGAGCATCTCGTAGTGAAGATGGTCCAAGCCATTCTGACCAGTGTGCACAAGGCCAGGGTAAATTGCCACTTTTCCTGTGTACCTTACGCAGTAGCAGATGATGAGAGCGACGAGCGACGGCAAGTTAGACCATCGCCTAACATGTGTTATATACATTCTAGCTTACTGTATCCGGAGTGAAAGGTGTCGCGGAACCGAATGGCGTACTAGTATACCGTTTTGATGTCGTAGTGAAAGTGGACGTTTGGTGTGAAATTGAGTTACGGCAACATAGACGTAGAGCATTCCTTGTAAAGCCAGTTTAGCCAATGTGTACCGTGGGCAGTAGCAGATGATGAGAGCGGAGCGGCAGTAGCATGACCAGAGTACTGTACGTGCTTTATACCATACGAGGGCGGTTCGATTATGCGGTGGACCGGGCCGTCATAAGGAGTAGAAGTTCACTGTTTGAATGCTGATAGTAATAGAAAATACAGTACAGTACCCTGGGTTCACTGCACCGTCACGGTGATCCGTGACAGGAGGTCTGAAACTGGGACCATGACCAGAGGGAATAGAGATGAGTGGGGCCACAGTCAGATTTCGTCCTTTCCCTATAGGTGTTTTCCTGGAATGGTCTGTAGAGGAAGAAATGGGAGATGATGAGAGTGATCTCCCACCGGTCTTGTCCCCGGAGTTTCGGCGGGCTGTCCTTGTGGAGAAATTCTCCAATAACCTCGAGGTACAGGACTGTGTAGAGGACGATTATAGCAGATGATGAGAGTGAATCGACTCTACTATCTTCTCGCACTGCGGTCTAGGATTTATACTCACCCCGGGGACGACCGGAACAAAACGGATGCCGGAGTCAAACACGGACAAATACCTTTCTCCGTCATCCTCCCACGTCGAGCTCGAGATGAACCCGACCGTCGCGCGCCGTGCGCTCGCGAACCTCGTTCCGCCGAAAATCGCTACGCCGACTTCTGTCGTGAGTACTGTCCTTGTCCGTACCGGCGTCGAGCGGGCTATTTTTCCGGGTCGAGCGCGTTATTTCCCGGTGCACCTAGCTGCGTGCTCTGCTGTATCCTCGCCGCTGGGGCTGCAGCTGTACACTGTGGGCGTCGTTAGCTGGCGGGCGAACGGCGCCTGCTGAGGCGCTCGGTCGATACGCATCGCGTCGTCGTTCGTGGACACGTCGAGCGCTCGTTCACAGTGTGCTGTCGTGTGGATGACGTGGACGGCGCGCACGTTCATCGTCCTCGTCACCGCCCGTTACTGCTGTCTTCGCGCGCCCATCGCCGCGCCCACCCATTGCCCCGTCCGTTGCCCAATGCTGATGCTGCTTGCCTTTTACAGTCGACTGGGCAGGGCCCCTCGCTCGCGCCGCTCGTCCAGTTCTACTCCAAGCTCCCGAAGGGCCCTGCACCCGCGCCTGTCATCCGCGGCTTCAAGGTCTGTGCTCATCGCCCGCCCTGTCCTTTCTCCGCCGCGTCCACCGCCCGTCCGCCATCCCTTCTGTCGCAGCGCACACCGTCGTGGGTTGTCCATGATCACCTCTCCTTCCTCGCGTCATCCCACGCTCTGCCTGCTGCTCGTTGCTGACGTCGCCGGTTCGTCCCCGTGGCGTCGCTCTCCCTCGGCGCACGTCAACGCTCTTTTCTTTCCCCGGCCGTTCCGTCACCCGCTGCCTAGTCCCACCGCTCGCCTTCTCTTCACCCCTCCTCGCTCCTCCGTTCCTTCCTCCCGCCCCCGCGCCCGTCTCCTTATCCCGTTCCCTTATCCTTCACCCGCGCCCGCTCGTCTTCGCGCCCGACCAGCCCGCCCGCATGCTTCGCTCCCTCTCGCCCACTCGCCCGCCTTTGCGTCCTTCGCTGGCCGCTGACGCTCGCCCGCCCGCATTACAGGAACGTTTCATGAACGGCAAGAACGCGTCCGGCGCCCCGCTCCTGTGGTTCATATTCGGCGTCTTCGGCCTCGGGTACACCATCGACTATAACAGTGCGTCCTTCTCTTCGCTCCCTGGTGCTGTTGGTGGAGGGCTAACGGTTTCTTGCTCTCTCTTTACTGCGTTTCTTTCGGCGCGGCGGTGTGCTCGTTCGTGCGGTTGTCCGGGATAGTGCACCTGAGTACGTACTCTTCGTCTGCTCTTCATAGTTTCCCGCTCGAGCTAATGGAACGTTCGTGTAGAGCACCACAAGAACCACCCGCACTAAGCGATGATTGCGTGCGTGCGTTGGGCGGAGACGACTGGGTGGATCTGCATAGAATTCATGTTCCCTCTTGTCTCCTCTGACCGTCGGTGGAATGAACGAATGTGTGATTTCTGGTCTTCGGAATCCTCGCGACGCGCGCAGGTACTGGAGCAGCTTGTGCGGCCTGCCAAGGGAATGATGTGTCGGTGTGGGAATTCTTCTGTGGTGTCTGACGTGGTACAGGGGACGTACAGTGCCGGTAACCGCTTCACAGCAAGGCTTCCTGCCTTCCCACCACAGGAACAAGAGCGGATCTCGCGGCCGTACTTTCAGATTCAGATAGCCCTAGTTGAGAGGTACACGTAGGAATTTTTTCGGAGATTACGGAAGCAAATCGGAAGCAAGTTTCAAATTTGAACGACTTTCTCGGAATTTTTTCACCCTCCAGCCGCAAGCAAACATCTCTCAGTAGCTCATGAGAGTCGATTGGGCTCTGCAGAAGCACCACTAGTAGGATACACAAAGGTACAGTTGCTGACTGGGCGTCTAGTACACGATATCTCCCGCTCCTAACGTAGTGTAGCCGGGGTCCGGTTCGCGAACCTCCGAACCCCCGAACCGAACCCGAACCGAACCTAGGTTCGGCCCAGGTTCGGTTCGGGTTCGGTGGCAGTGTCGAACCTGTCTGAACCCGGTTCGAACCGAACCGAACCCCCGAACCTCTCTATATATAGAAGGCTCTATAGTCATCATATATACCATATAAATAAGGTTTTGTACCCACCATATGCTTATGTAATGCATATGATAGCATCCCAGAGTCACTGTTGGTACTTAGCCACATGTATGCTATGACTTTCAAGACCTGCAGTGATATTACAGTACATTCCCACGGTCTTGTAACGTCCCTGAGGGTGTGTTTGATGGTCCTATATTGACCCATGGCACTTTGTGGCATTGGGAACATCATGTATGACATTATGGTATCTAAACATAATTTCTGTAGTACCCTATGGTATCCCCAGGCCGATATATATATTTAGCATAAGGTTCAAGGTTCGAACCCCGAACCGAACCCGAACCGAACCGAGGTTCGAGGTTTGATGGTTCGGGACAGGTTCGGGTTCGGGTTCAGGCAAAAGTGCCTCCGAACCGCACCGAACCGAACCCCGGCCACACTATCCTAACGGTGGGCTGAGCGAGGATTTTTGACCCTATACCTCTGAGAGAAACTTCCATACCTCTGCCATAGTGTGCATACCATCCCCTGATACACCACATTACGTAAGCAGTGCTAGGGAGGTCAGAACGTGCCGTTTGATGCATGTTTCAAATTAGGTGTACTGTATATGAAGTTCAATACTTTCTGTGCGACGTGAGCTCCTTTCCGAATGTCCATGCGGTAACCGCGTGTGTGAGGCGGGGGTGTAGCAGATGATGAGAGCTGGAGAGCTGAGATGTGGTTGTAGGATGGGATCGGTTGTTTAATATGCTTTGGGGAGCTTCTTCAGTGGGCTCCGATCCTCTTGAGTCTGCCCGGGTCGGGGGGATGAATGACGTACACGGGAGTCGGGACTGCTACTATATTGGGTGTACACTGATCACTCTGCCTTCAATTCAGATCGGAACGATGAGAGCCTCGTTCACTCACTGTGAGTCCGTCCGCTCCATAAGGCGGATGCAAGGGGCATAATTCTAAGGACGAAATGGTTACGCCGTGAACGTGAGAGGATCGTGTGTTCTGGTACTCTAGCAGATGATGAGAAAGGTCACAGCTCTTCGGAGTCGAGATATAAAGAGTCAGTGGCTACGCTTTATACTCTAAGTTTCTACCCGGGCGCCAGGGACGGACCGGTATGAATATGGTGGCGCAGGGGATGTACAGTTCGAGATTGGTTCTGTTATAGGAAAGAAAAAAAAGTGCAGCCAATAGTTTTGGCTAGGCATGGCAATGCTTCGATGGCAACGTAACGTGTCGCCGGCAAGAAAGTCGTGAGTGTAGATTCTTTTGTAGCAGATGATGAGAGTGATGTTCGATTGAAGCTGTGCTGTCTGGAGAAGACCTTATAGGCCTCAGCAGTCTAAGTTTGAGTTCTCGCAATGTAGCCGTCGCACAGTAGTCAGTTATCGAGTTGCGGCGGCGCGGTCATGATTCGGCTCGCGCTGCGTCATGATGCTATCTCTGCATCTGGAGAGCTGTACGGATTATGAGAGCGCAGGATGTGATGGTCGGAGAGATAGCCAGTGTCGGTTCCTATGAAAATTGCGACCGGAAGTTCTGTTCATTGCTATCTATTTTCTAATGAAGCTCTCCTCCATTGGAGCTGAGAGCTGTCTGCTGTATCAGTGTCGCGCTTTCTACAGAGCTGTGTTCAAGAGAGATAGCAGATGATGAGAGCGCATTGCGAAGATGTGAGCGGGAGAACGGTGCAGACTTTATACTCTAGGGCAAGACGCAACCTATGAGCACACGGAAGCAGAAAGGGTACGTCAGGCGACTTGGAGAAAAAAATTGGCATCCCGAACTGTTCCCGAGTTAGGAAGGTACAGCCTGCGGAATCGTACTGCGCCGTAAACCGCTGCACCGCCTGTCTCGATTGACTTGCGAAAGGGATCTAGTTAAATTGCAACGATGTACCTGCGCCGAAGCTAACATTACAGTCTCCCAGCACTCAAATTTGATCTGTGGTGTCTGAGTACCGTTTCAATACTTGATTTCGACGATCAGAGTGTATCCGAAGATAGCAGATGATGAGAACGTAGAACTGTGGGTGTTGACAGTGGCAGAAAGCGACTTTATACGCCAGTAGACCGGTTCATCGGACCGGTATCCGATCCCCAATTGCAGGAGGACGTTGTACGGTACTCGTCGATCCCTCGCCGTGTATATTCCCCGTACTACTACGCCTGTCCTTGCACCGGTGTTGGAAGGAATGGCTGTGCGCCGGAACACGCTTAATACTGATGACCTCTGGTCCGTCAACTCCACCACCAACTGACATACTGTAAGCACCTGAATTATTACCGCGTAACGCGTCACACAGGCAACGCGGCGCGGTAACTGGACTCATTTGTCACAGTCATACCGCGGCCGTGGTAATGCAATGTCACATAGATCTATCTATTTTTTTTTCGAGCGCTGCGCGGCGAGAACAACTTGAACACGATGATCTCATGTTCAGGCTCCGCAGACCGGACTCAGGCTCGTCTACACGTATCGCACGCGCGGCGCCGCCATCTTCGCGTGTGTACTCATGCCCGGTCCGGACGATGTGTCGCGAGAAAAGTTTTGGGCAGAGCTTCGGAATCAGAATCGGAGTCGGCGCCCGCGGAATGAAGAACATTCCCGTGTGTTTGACCTAAAATCTGTTCTGCTCAGTCTACCGCTGCAAACAGGTATTATTATATATTATAAAACATTGGAGGCTATTTTCAAACCCGCGGTCCGTGTCACAGTCACACCTATCTCGCGGCAACCTCTCCGACATGTCACACGCTGGTGGTAGCGGTAACAATTCAGGTGCTTACAGTAGGTGAACCGGGCTATGAAAGATGTTAGACGGACTCCTTCTCGAATAATTCATTCGTTGTCGACGAAAATTCGGAATCTGCCGTCGGCAGCAGTAACCTCTCTTGACTTGCGCCACGCACCACGAGCCCGCCACCACCCCGTTTATCGATAACATGCACGCTCTTGCGGAAATGATATGCAAAGATTGCGAGGACTTAGGCCACCCTACGATCTGCACTGTCTGCGTCGGGCACAAGTTCAACTACCTCGAAGGGCGAGCTCACGCGAGCCAACGATCCGTTCGCTGCGCCGCAATTTGCTGCTATCGCGTATTATGGCACTCGCTACTAGTCGACATACGCCTGCGCGCGTGGAATCACTTGGGCTGGCTGTCGAGGATTGGTGCCTTCGTCGAGGACTCGCTGCTCGGCTCCGAGATTTTCCACCTGGTCGAGCCGAATGTCGACTCTGTCTCTTCGCCCCTGCGCGTATGCTCTTGGCGAGGCTGGAACTGTGGGCGTTGTATGGAGAGTATGTTGTGCTATAGGTGCACCTGGGAACGGCGCGTCCTCAGTCGCTTGGTGGACACGCATCGCGACGTCGGTCGTGGATTCGGGCGCGCGCTGCCAGCGCACGGGTGCCGTCGTCGCCGCCGCCCGTACAAGGCTGTGGACGGTCGTTACTTTGTGCTGTGGTGAGGATGGCGTGGACGGCGCGGACGTTTATCGTCCTCGTCACTCTCCTACCAGAGCCCGTGACTGCCGTAGTCATGCGCCCATCGCTTACGGATAACAATGGCGTCGCGCACGCTTTTTTTACCGTGCCATTGCCCCTTTGGTACCCAATGCTAACGCTGCTTGCTTGTACAGTCGACCGGGCAGGGCCCTTCGCTCGCGCCGCTTGTCCAGTTGTACTCCAAGCTTCCAAAGAGCCCTGCGCCCGCGTCTGACATCCGCTGCTTCAAGGTCTGTACTCCTCACACGCGCCGCGCCACGTCCACTGTCCGCTATCCCGTCTTTCCTCGCATCAGCGTCTGGGGCCACGCACACCATCGCGGCTCTGTCCATTATCGTCTTTCCTTCCTTACGCTGCCACGCGCGATCTGCTTACGGCTTGTTGTTGACGTCGCCGGCCTGTTCTCGGGCCTTCCCTCCCCTCAGCGCACGTCAAGGCTCCTTTCTTTCCCGGCCGTTCGGTCAACCGCTGCCTTGTCCCACCGCTCATCTTTTCTTTGCCTCTCCTCTCTCTTCCAGCCCCCGTGTTCTCTCTTCCAGCCCCCGTGTTATCTTATCCGTCACCGCTCGTCTTTGCGCCCAACCCGTCATCTCGCGCCCTACCCGCTCTCTCGCTCGCCTTTCCGTTCTTCGCTGTCGCTCGCTCGTTCGTTTACAGGAACGCTTTATGAACGGCAAGAACGCGTCCGGCGCACCGCTCCTGTGGTTCATATTCGGCGTCTTCGGTCTTGGATACACGATCGACTATAACAGTGCGTCCTGCCGTTCCTCCTGCTTGTACTGTCGGTGGCGTGCTGACGGGTTCTTTCTTTCTCCTGGGGTTTTAGGCGGCGCGGTCGGTGTGGTTGGTGACGTGTTCGTTGTCGACGGTCTGCGTGTCGTCGTCCTGCTGGCCTGCGCGTCGTCGTTGTCGGCGGTCTGCGTGCTCGTGTCTGTCGCTGGCGTGGGGTTGACGGGAACAGTACACCTGAGTACGTCCGCCGCGTCTTACAGTCTTTGTCTCCACCGAGAGCTGAGCTGACTGCATCGTTTACTTACTCTAGAGCATCACAAGAACCGAACGTCGACGGGGCGGGACTGATGTGCATAGAGGTCCCTGCCTTCTCTCCGTGGAAGGAACAGAATGTGTTTCTGTGCTTGGCTTTTGACTCGTACTGGGACGGAGCGTTTGTGTTCAGAATATGAATGGGCGGATTCTATATCTGACTGTCGGGGGTCGGGTCAAGGTGGGATAACCGTACCAGCAGTTTTCTGTTGAGTACGGTGTAGCAGATGATCAGAGCGAAGAACTTAGATGGTGAGGTGTAGCAGCTTGAGAGTACAATGGCTTTTTATATGGCCCTCGGTGCCTCTACTTTGAGTTGCCGCTGGGTGGCTTAATGAGCAGGCGGGGTATATGGTCTTTTCCTTCGGCCCGAGGTCACTCGGACTCGGCGAAAACGAATGTGGGGGCTTTTCTCTCATGTTCTTCCCCTCACACGTGTAGACCCGCGAGTGCGAGTGATATCAACAGCAAGCGGTTTGAATTCTTCCCGGCGCACGCGTTAAGGGGTCACATCTGACGCGGGGGTGGACGTGATGCATGATGCATCGTTTCCCCCGTTGTGTGCCGTACTTAGCAGATGATGAGAGGCCAGGGTAAGGTGTAGCGGCGTGTGCACATGTAACACTTGTCTTATACCACTTCGTGTTCGTCCTCCCGTTCGAGTTGTGAGGCGTAGATGATGGAACGTTGAGTGGTAACGTGTGTTCCGCGCTCTATAGCAGATGATGAGAATGACTTTATGGGAGACGAACGAGACCCGAGGGAGGTGGAGGAACTTTATACTCCGCGAAGCGTTATCTTGCAGCGGATTCGCATGGCACAAAAGCCACCGGGTAGTTGTGTTCATAACATCGACGTTCGCTCAACTCCCTTCCTGTGTGCTGAAAGAGGGATACTGCCAGGTATCGGCCATTAAAGGATAACCCTGACGTGCCGATGCGTGTGCACCGCTTGTAGCAGATGATGAGACCGCGTTTATTAGATGAGAATCGCCCGAGGTACCTGGACGGGCGAGCTTTATACTCTGCAGGACTAGTCAGTCGTCAGACCACGGTGTATATCGTCACAGGTTCCCGCGACACGAAATTCCGGGACACCGGGAATCCGGGATGCAGAGCCGGCTCCGTTTTCTATGTCTAGAACGCAACAACATCCTGAGAGGGCTCGGCCATCGAAGGATTGTTTTGAGATCCCGATATGTGTCCGAAGCTTGCAGCAGATGATGAGAGCGCGTTGACCATGAGTGGCAGGGAGGCTCACGGTGCAGACTTTGTACGGTTCCTGGTCTGAGCAGCCGGTCCGGTATTCAACCCAGCTGTGCCAGTATTGGTCTCTCAGCGGCAACTACTGTAGCCAGTACTTGGCGAGCCTTTAAAACGGTGGACTATGAGCCCGACAGTGCTGTAGTACGCGAGTTCCGTTTGCCCAATAAGACTGGAATGGTGCCTCTGAGATACGCTGTAGCCAGATAATCCATCAGAGAATAGCGTTTTGACTGTAGCGGATGATAGCAGATAATGAGGGCGGAAATCTTTAGATTTGAGTTACCAGGGACAACGGACGGGAGTTTATACTCCCAGTGCGATGGTTCATCGGACCGGTACCTTGAAATTAAGCTGGCACTCGCTGGTAGACTTGACGGCTAATTCAGTTTACTAACAATGTCATCGGATGTTCCTCGTGTGCCAAAGCCGAAGGGTAGTACTAGTGGGCTGCCCGCGACCGCGCAAGCGATGATCGCCGCGGTGCGCAACTGCATCTGCGAGGTGAGATGGGTGGCTCGGCCATTGGAAAGAGTACATTATTCTCAACTTGTAGTCCGCCGTTGTTCCTCCTCAAGCCTCTTGGAAAAATCCCATAGCTGAAAACTCGGGCTCGGCCGTCGGCTGCAATAACCTTCTTGGCTTGCGCCACGCACCACGAGAGCGCCGCGCACCGTTTATCGACAAGATGGACGCTCTTGCGGAACGGATATGCAAAGGGCTAGAGGACCTAGACCGCCCGAAGATCTGCACTGTGTGCGTGGGGCACAAGTTCAACTACCTAGAAGGGCGGTCGCGCGAGCCCACGATCCGTTTGCTGCGTCGCAATCACCAGCTGCTGCTTTCGCGTATTATTGCCTTCGTTACGAGTCGACATACCGCTGCGCGCGCGGAATCACTTGGGCTGGCCGTCGAGACCTGTCCTTTCGTAGAGGACGCACTCGAGTCCGAGATTTTCCACCTCGTCGAGCCGAATGTCGGCTACTCGGCGGCGTTGATCTCGGACCTAGCTGATATCGCGTCGACTTGCTTGCTTGCTTCGAAAGGACTTACGACGCAGCGCTTCGGCAGCACGGGCAGTCTTTGGCCGACATGCGTTGAGGACCTGCTGCCGTACGGTCCTAAGCCGACTTTGGACGATCTTTTGTACTGGTTCGAGACCACGTCGAGCTCCTCTGTCGCCGCGCTACTCATGGGCGTCATGTCCTACGCGCGATACGAGCTGATGCCGCTCCTCTTCGTCGATGCGACGCGCCGCAAATTCGTCACGGAGTTTTGCCGCCAATTCCACAACGCGGCCGCGGTCCATCGTACCATCCCGCGCGGCGAAGAGTGGTCTGGAAACCCGCACTTGCGTCCCGCGTCGCAGATCAGCAACATCGCGCTGCTCATCCAGCTCATCGAGAGCGGAACGGGTTCCGAACCAGACACGTGGCCGCGTTTCGTACGCGGGATGGAGACACCGGTCCTCGCGGCGCTCGAGGACGCGCGGTCTGCACTTGACCCGCACATGTTCGCCGAGGTCATTGCGCTATCCGCTGTCCATATCTACGAGGCGCAGGGTACACCGCTCGCCGAAATTCCGCTGCCACTTCAGAAGTATGCGCGGCACTCCGTGGAAATGGACAGCGACCCGTACCAGCGCCTGTTCAACCAGATCGTGGTCACTAACAAGATAGTTGGGTGCTGCATGCCTGGATGCGGGAAACATCCTCGCGAGCTAGGTCCGGGTGGGAAGCTGCAACGGTGTGGCGGCTGCAAGTTCGTTCAGTACTGCTCGAAGGAGTGCCAGAAACGGCATTGGAAGTTCAGCACATATCCTCATAAAGCTGTCTGTGCGCAACTGAAGAACCTCCTTGCCGTCGCGCCATTCGAAATTCAAGGACTGGAAGGCTATGCGCCGTTTATACTTGCGTGCGAGCAGGCGTTGACCCCTGTCGAGGCAGACCGGTTGGCATCGGAACTGGGTCCGTACGTTCCGGTAAGCCTTTCTCTCTGCTCACCGGTCTGTGCAACGCTTAAATCAGATTACCTACAGACGTGAGCGAGAGTTGTCATATCGGTTGACTTGTGCCACCCTTTCCTCTGTCAAGTTCAACATCGTTGTACAGTATCACTGATCTCCGTCGAGTATTTGCGACCAGCCCGTTGAACTCCAATCCGGTTCATTTGGCAACGACGATCGGAACCCATTTCCCATAAAGCTTGCGTGTCGGGTTCCGTCGTGCACAATCGCTCCCTCATTTCCCATCTCACGCGAACCGACATGGACGTTCAAGCCCGACGACTCGCCCAGGGGCTTCGCGACCCGAACAACCCAACCTTCTGCCCAGCATGCGCTGCTCACTTCTTCGACACATATCTCGACCCAACGTTGGACCTGTCTGATAACGTCCCAACGCTGCGGAAGAACCACCACGACCTGTTGACCGGGATCATGCGCTTCCTCACGACAGTACGCAGCGAGGTACAACTAGCTGCCATTCAGACATCGCTTCGCCGCGCGACCTTGGAGTGCCCGCTCCGACGGCAGGTGCATCGCGACTTCTTACCGACTGGCGACTTCGTGGACATGGTTGCCAAACTCATGTACTCGATTATTCTGTTCTGTCTGGTCGAATCTTCCAAGTTGCTGGAGACGCAGAGGTTCAGCCGACAAGGACTGTGGCCGGAGACTGCAGACGATATCTTGCCGCGCGGTCCAAGAGAGAGTCTGGATGCGCTGCTGTTCTGGTTTGGACGGATGAGGCAGCCTATCATCTCGCACGCATTCGAGCTGATATTTCTCGTTTGTCGGCCGGAGCTCAGCGCCGTTCTTCACGAGGACGCTTATCGCTCGACATTTGTGGACATCTTCTGCACACACATCGATTGGGCCGTTACTCGGCAGCGCACTCCTGAGCGTCGCTCGCCGCGTCGTAACGTCAAAGAAACACGCGATCCCACGTTCTTCCTCACCCAGATCATGCAGTTTTTAAATGCCATCTATACGGGTCGCGGGGCAGTAGTTGACTCCTTCATTCGGATCGTATGGGGACACGAGGAGCGCGTGCTCGCCTCGCTGGACGCGGCGTTGCAGGTTACAGACGACCAGGACCTCAAGCGCGCCATCGCAGTACTCGAAAGCTGCCTGTACCAGTTCCTCGACCGACCCGTTCCGGTCCATATCGCGCGCCTTCACGATGTCAAGGACTCTGCCAACAACAAGAACGGGTTTAGACGATTCTACAGCATTGTCTCTATCATCTCCCGCAGCGTCGTATGTTGCGCACCGGGATGCGACACGCATCAGCACCAAACCGTGTCGGGAAAGCTCCAGCGCTGCGCTGGGTGCACTCTGTACCAGTACTGCTCGCGGGACTGTCAGAAGCGGCATTGGGGTCTGGATCCGCTCCCACACAAGGCGATATGTCGCCTTTTGGGTGGTGTATTCAAGATGGCTCCGTATCGTAGTTTGACTGGCGATCAGTTTGCGGCGGCTTGCATCGCTGCTGGTATTATTGAAGAGGAACTATGCGAGCAGATGTGTTGGTTTCTGGTTCAGGAGCATACTAGAGGTCAGTGACCGCGACCTATGTCTTCTTTCGAGTGGCTGACACAACTTCCAGAGCATGTCGAGCGCTATAGGGGTCGTGTACGGGAAGGAGAGATTGCGAGTCATTCTGTGTAGTTGGTTTCGTCATAGCATAGCGCGGTTGGATAGCAGATTGAATAATCATTGAGGCCTGGATACAATCTTCTACTACAATCCTCGACGATTGAGCCAGTCTTGAATCATATTGTAGAACACTGGCGCAGACTTGTGGAAGTTCAACGAATGTCCCGTACTTGGAACAACGGCTGAATGAATAGAGCGTAAGCCGACCACGACTATACAGTAGTCTCAAGGAGGCGTACCGGTCTCGAAAGATGCTGCATTCGGATAAAACTCCTGCTCTTTCTCCAGATTGGCACAGTCCGACTCTGGACAGAAGACGATATCTCCGTCCCCAGCGATGGATAACACGTGACCGGTGTACGCTGGCGCAACGCCCTGGAGCACCCCGGTAGTGAGAGCCTCCCCTGTCGTAGATGTGTCCTTGTGCGCCTCGTCGTATGCGAGCGCCTCAGGATCGAACGTTCCTGCCGCGCTGTAAAACGAGATTTCGCGGTTCGTGGCGTTACCCGTGGTGATGTAGTCGGAACTGAGATTCCCAAATCTTGCAGGGTCGTTCAGAGCGGCAGGTTGAATGCCAAAGAGCGTGACAAGGTCCAGATCGCTCAAGGAATGGGAAAACTGGCAGTCGACTATCGTGAGTCGAGCGAGGTATCGGAACTATGATTGGACGGAACGCACACCCGTCAGAGCGACCGCATCTATCAGGTTTGGAGCTTCTTGTACGAGACCGTTTCCGATGATTGAGCCAGCAGAGTGTCCGACGTAAACGACCTTGTCGAATGCCCGACCGCTCGCGCCAGGTACGCTGCCGCTGCGTGCGAGCTTGATGAGCTCTATAATGATTCCGGCGCTGAGCGGATACTGGACGACGTTCACGGGGTCAGGGTGGTCGCTCAGACCGTATCCTATTCCCAGTCGCATGTGAGCACGAACCCTTGATGACCCCAGAGAACTACGTACCGAGACGAGCCAGGTTCAACGTCGCGTATCCTTTCCGTGAAGCGAAGCGTGCGTAGCTGTAGATCTCTGGCTTGAAGTCGCTATCCCAATACGCAGTATTATACGTAATGCCATGCACGAGGACTTGGATCGTGGACGCTCGACTCGGAACTATGTCGCAAAATCCGCAAGGTACTTATGCAGTACGGTCCGGCTCGGTCAGACAGCGTCAGACCATGTCAGGTTCTCAGCTCTTGTAAGGGGGTGTCAGGCCAAATCTAATTCCATAAGACTCCGAGAGTCTGAACGGGCCTGGGTGGTCTTACCGGGTCTGACGGGGTATATCAGGCTTATCAGAGTCTACTACATACCAAGGTAATAAATTACTGTTGTACCTACACCGCTACTTACTTACCTTCTAGTTACTTACTTACTTTCTACAGTTCGCTACTTACTTACTTGTTTATTTACTTTATTTACTTACTGCCGTGACTTTAATCTGGATATCTTACTCGGGGACTAAGGTGGGATTGAACTGGCGACCTCATGAGTTTGCAGACACGTCAGTCGTCGCGTGGAGCCACTGTGTTACGGTGGAGCTTCCTCACGCGCGCACGTCAGGCAATATATACGGTTCCGGCCGCTGTGGAGCTCAGCCGCTCGTGACCTCCGCTACCGCCGGCCTGTGCAACCCGGGACATTCTTAATATAAGGTGCCTCTGGGAGGAGTGGTGGGGTGGTAAATATGATCTGCTTTCAGACCTTGCCAGGTTTCTAAGATTCCTGACCGAGCCTAATACGGCAGCGGGGATCCTGACCCAGCCTGACATTGCCTTATCCGTAACGCGCCCACTCTGAACTAGCCTGAACCAGCCCGAAGCGAATCCCAGAGTCTTAAAAGGAGCGTAAGACCATGTAAGAATCTCGCTGATTTTGCGACATACGACCGTCGGCTCGCAGAACCTCAGCTGGATCCCGAAGGTACCGGACACAGGAAGATTCGGAGCGCCGGACGTATCGTAATTGGTGGCAGAAGCGGTGACATTGACGATGGAGTCCGTGCAGCGCGCCTCGGTCGCCAAGACTGCATGTGTTGTCGACATCGCAACAGAAAGTGAGAGCGCGACCGATACTGAGGGGCGCATGATGAAGGTCAACTAGAAGGAGAGGGGAGGAAGCTCTATATATTTAGTGATGCTAAAATGAAATGACTGCGCGAACCGGTGTCCGATGCAAGACCGGCGCGCGATCGAACGGGCTAAGCAGTCCGACGTGAGCGGCCATACGCGTTTAAACGCCCAACATTGCGTGTCTTTGTATTCCATAATCTGCTCGTCATCAGTGCAACTCAGACTCCGTGTCGAGATGACATGTTACAGACCCATTACACACGCTTAGCCGCAGTGCTACGGACTAGTCGACCAGCAAGAAAACACGAACGGGTTGTCCGTGAGTTTGAACGCGAAGTAATTGTGTACTACAAGAGCGCACAGCTAATACGCGGAGGTGAAAACTGGGGACACGTTGTTTATTCTGGTTCCACTTCTGCTGTCGCATGGACATAACCCCCAGCCGGTTCTACGGAATATATGTCAATATACCGCATATTCAACGAGTTATTGCGCGTACAATGCTCGCCGTCGAAGGCGGCCGGGCGGACGTGATCCTGAGGAAGGGGCCCTCACACGTCTCGGGCGGATGCGGCGACGGCCTGTTGCAGGACTTGTATCATATCCATGTTCCCGTCCTTCTCAGCGTGGTAATGACCAAGCCATATGCTCTCGTACACTGTACAAGCCAGATCAACTTCAAATCTGGCACGCCAATAAGACTCACTTTTCGCACCCCCTCGCACAGGGAGCGTGGGATCTTCTGCTGCAATGAGTCCGTAGATACGGGCTATCATAGAGATATCGTCGTCGCTGAAGTTGGCATCCCGGCACGCCGTAATGAACGCGCTCTCTGGGAGCGCTGCCGAGAATTTAGGGATATTCAATGTGGCGAACAGCCTCCCTAGATCGGTACAGACCGACTTGTGCGTCGAGCGCCAGTGCTTCTTCTGACACTCCTGACTGCAGTACCGAAGCAGGCGGCACCGAGCACATACAGACAACGAACGGCCCGTCTCCCGCTCTGTGACGCGGCAGGACGGCCAGCCGCATGCATGCTGATTGTAGGTGTCAAGGAGTTCCCCATAAAGAGTTTCGAACGGGTCGACGGTTCTGTGACGTTGCGAGAGCATCTGTTGCTTGATGCGAGGGTGCACTGCCAGGGGTGGGCTGTAAAGAGCGTACAGACCTTCCCCGATCCGACTGAGGAACTTGACGGTGGACGCCGTTGTGGCCACGTCAAGGGATGCGCTCACGGCGTTGACGACGCGCCGAAGGAAAGGTGGATCGGAGCAGCAGCGGTACAGTGATGGGCTCAAGTCGGAAAGGAGGGCGGCAATGTCGTCGAGTCGCAGGGTAGGCTGCCTGGACACGGGCATATCATCGTCTACGCCCACTGAGGCGCTCGTTTGAACGAGCTCAGATACAATAGATTCGAAAGCTGTGACAAGCGCGTCGATGATGAGGCCGTAGTGGGGCTGCAGCTCCACTTTGCACGCCCTGTAGAGAGAATGGACAAGCGAGATGATCTGCGTCGAGTCCAGTCTTTGCACCCAAATGCACAGTGCGCGGATAGTAACCTCCTCTCCGGCCGGGAATAAGTCTTCCACCTTCGTGGGCCATAGATGGCGACTGAAGCGCCGAGTTGCGTCGCGGCCTGCCGCAATCAAGGAATGCGAGAGCAGGGTACAGAGCATATCGATATCCAGGTGAGTTACTCCGCTGGCTAGTGTGGGAAGCATGCACTGGTGAACTATCCGCACCGTCGTATCGCGCGTCCGGGTCATGCAGCGGCGCACCCATAATTCCAGCTGCCGCTGTCGCGCGAGAGTGTCCTCATCCAAGCGAGCTTCTGTTACTATGTACGAGAGTGCGGCGTTGAGAAGCCCGTGATGGTCGCGTCGCAATTCCGCAAGGCCCTGCGAGGTCTCGTCCGTATCCTGCATTGGGATAATACACGCCAGGCAAGCGACACAGGCACTTTGGCCGTGAGGATCGGTCAGATCTGCCGTTAACCGAGTAATAGCTGCGGATCTATCGACCGCCATAGCGTCAGGTTGCAACAGCCCACGATGGACGTGGAAGAGGAGGAGTAACTGCATCCGAGCTCGAGGTCAACCGTGGCTTTCGGGCTTGCGGTCCGAAGATTCGGAATTGCTTCCGAAATGATTAATTGGTAGGGATTCCAGAGTTTTGTACCTACCAAGGAGAGAGGTTATATGGCCTCTACCCCGGTCTCTATCACAGATATCTAGAGGTCAGCTTAACCACAGGACAATGAGCTTGATGCGGATGCATTCTCAGTGGTTCGTCGCTGGCCACTGGCACCGGGAGGCAGGTTCTCTCTCTTCGCACTTTCTTCGTTATGTCTTCGTCATCGACCGGCGTGTGCTTTTCCACTGTTATTCCGCGAGGTCAGTCATAACACTGATGAGCAAGACTTTTTGATATTCGACAACCCCTGCTTCAGCCGGGGCTTTACGCTAAGTAATCTAGTACTAACAGGTCTAGATGCAGTACGGCTACTATGCATAAAGACCCAGGCGATAGTAGGTATGGCATCGAGGACGTCGCGTCAGATGTCATGTTGTAATGTAACGAGCGCTAGCTGCTTCGGGGCTGTTTCCGTGAGACTCTGTGGGATAACCTCCGGCGTTTCTGCCTGTCTGGCCTTCTTGGCTCTATGATCATCGAGCCACACGCTTCCCCATACTGTGTTTGCGATCAGATCCAACTCTAGCTCAAAACGGGACGCCCGACTCACTCTCCGGAGTGCCGACTTTACCTCTAACAGGATCTTCCATCGCCATTAATCCATACGCGCGGGAAATTGCAACGGCATCGTCGTCGCTGAAGTTCGCCGCCTGACACGCAGCAGCAAAGTCGCCCTCGGGGAGGTTCGCGGAGAACTGGATACTAGTAGCGTTGAACAGAACGCGCAGCCCGTCGCAGCTAGACCTGTGCGACACCTTCCAGTGCAGCTTCTGACACCACGAGCTACAGTAGCGATAGACGCGGCAGCGCCCACACAGCGAGAGCGGACGGCCGATGTCTCGTTCGGAAAGGGAACAAGCAGGCCAGCTGCAGACCCGTCGCTCGATCGTATCGACAAGGACTTCGTGCAGATTTCGGTACGAGTCATACTGTGCTCTGCGTTGAATTTCCTTGATTCGAGGGTGCACTTCCATTGGCGTCTTGTGCGCAATGAGGAGCACAGCTCCGAAACTACTGAGTTTGTCTATCGTGCCCTCCATTGTCGCAACGTCAAGAGCACGATTGATCGTGGTTTTCATGTGCTCGACGAGGATGGGATCCAAGGAGCTGTGGTGAACTGGCATGCCGACACGAACCAAGAGTAACGTAAGAGCGTGTAGTCGCTGTGCCGGGTCTCGTTGCAACAGTTCGTCCAATTCACCTCGGGGCCGTGGTGGACCGTTGTTGAGGTTAATATCAGATATCGTACAGTCGACAGCCGCGAGCGTTGCTTCGATGAGAGCGGGACGATGATGGCGCAGCTCCTGTTCGCAGATCTTGTACACGGAGCGGACGAAAGATACAACGTGGGAAGAGTCATCCATTCGCAGCCAGAAGCACAAAGCGGTCGTAGTATCCTTCGGCCCGGCAGGTAACACGTCCTCGGCACAGGCTGGCCAGAGATGGCGACTGAAGCGTTGGGCCGAGTCACGTCGTACCACGGATAGGAAGTAATCAAGAATCAAGCAGAGAAATTCGACGTCGAAATCTTTCTGGATTTCCAATACATCCAGCGTAACTTGATGGCGCCGGCGCCAGTCACAGTCTTCCGTACTGTTCATGCACCGACGCACCCAGAATTTCAGTGCATCATGACGATCCGAAGCGACCATGTCCGCACGTCGAGCGTTCCCAGTCGCGATAATATACGAGAGGGCGGCGGTTAGGAAACTATGGTCATTGCGCTGTAGCTCTAGCATGTATTGCGATTTGTCGACTCCGGCCTTTGGGATAATGGCTGCCAGACAAGACACACAGACATTCGGCGTGATAGAATCGCCCAGATTTACGGTGAGGGTAGGAATATCCACGGCAACGCCAGGCGGCATTGTTCAGAACGCGCGAAACGGGGAAGACGAACGCGGGAGGAGAAAGGCAACTGCACCCGCAATGGGCCCATCGCGGCAGCAGATTGCGGCCGGAAGTAAGGACACCGCTGGAGCCAGCGGTATAATGACTCTGATTCTAGTCCTCTGAGAGCCGAACGTGAAATGTACATCCAATACTCCACAGTAAACCTCCCTATCAGTCCGCAGCCCGGCGTGCTCGGAGCCTGCGGACGATGTACCGCTAGTCTCGTCAACGTCTATTCAAGGGGCCGGTGCCACAAACATATGCTGCACGAGTTTTAGAGGCACGTGGCTTCATAGTCGGCACTCACATGTGTACACGCACCGCAGCGTTGAATGCGCATCACGAAAATGGTTTTGTACTCCAGAGACAGGTGCACGCTTCAGAAGCTCCCAGAGCTCTGAGAGCATCAGGAGTTTTTGGAGTGACATCTCTGGAAACAGACTACCGCTCTAAGAAGTTTAAGACCTCTGGGAGCATTAGGTGCGTGCGGTAGCCTCTGGAGTATAGAGCCATTTTCGCGATGTGTTTGGCCGTCCCTCGCAGCCCGATGCCAACACTCATTCTCTCCTCTCGCCGCCGCCAGCCATTCTCCCCGGTGTGACTTCAACGGCCATTCAGTCTCCACAACGACTTGATAGTCTTATCGGAGGGAATTCCGCGGTATATGGTTTCCCACCCGGAAAGACGACTACGACGAGCACGTTGATGTCTACACGCGAGGGAGCTTCCAGAACCCGTCCGTAATCGTTCGATGGACGGCGGTTGCCCTCTCCAAGAGAAGCGCTCGCGCCCGTGTAATCCGCAGCGCAGGGGTCAAAGGAAAGATGCGCCGAGGGCGGGAGGACGGGTACATCGGACGACAGTGAGAACGTCCTGAGAGGTTGATTCCTGTAGGAATCAGATCGAGCGCGATAGAATCTCACTAACGTAAACTCGCGCAGCCGTACGTTGGAATTGAGGAGCGTCTCGACTTGCTTGGGCAACTGCGGGATAGCGAGACGGGTGATGTTCGGTATGCGTACCAGTACCTATAGCACAGGTTTATTAGGTGCAGTGCAATACAGAGACTGTACTTTCGTCAATAAGCTCTCAAACGCAGCAGGTCGTCGGTCAGGTCGTCGGCGAAGGGTGTCACTACGCGCGGCAACAGCAGTTGCGACGGCGAGCGTGGTGGTGCGAGCTCGAGCATAACAGCGAAGTCATCCATGATGGGTGGTAGTGGTCATCGACGAGAGCAGCCCGACTACGAGGGCTGGGTAGGAGAGAAGACGCCGGTTGTCCGAAATGGCTTGGTCGTGATTCTTGACGAAATGCCTAACGCCTTCGCAAAGTCTCTAATTATTCCAACAAGCATTCCAGCTGGTAACTGAGGTGCGCTACATGTGTAGATATATTATCCCGCATTACTCACGCAGGACCGACAGCGGGAGACGTACCCGAGCGCACGGAAAAGGAAGCAGGAGTGGACGAAGGCAAGTAGGAAGAACTTTGTTGAGTTACTGTGTTCGGAGCGCCTGCCCGTGTACCTCGCGCCTGGACACTTTCGAGAATGCGACCCTTGAATATCTCCTCCATATCGGTCCCGCGCTTGGCTAGTCGTAAAGTCCAGCACGGGTGAAAGAGGCGTTCATGCGGAGCTTCGGGTCTCAAGTCCGATAATAACTGTTGCCCTGATGTCGGATGCAATTTGCGTCTTGGCTCCTGCGTTCACCGTCCCACGTCGCCCGTACTCGAAAAAATGGCGCCGCACTTTGCTAGAACTATCCTTTTACTCGCCGCCGGGCTGTCCGATCCTCTGAACCCTAATGTCTGTGTCTGCTGCCTGGCAGGCATCGTCCCAACGACGGCACTCGACGACCCGCTATTTGCGACGGAGCTCAGGCGCAACCAGCATCGATTTTTGAACGCAGCCGTCTCATATATTATCGCCAAGGGGAACGCTCTGCGTACGGAGATTGTTGCCGTCGACCATCGCGCTCAGCTGCAACTCTGGGTTCGCCAATGCATGTCCAGGACGCGAGCGACGGAACGGCGACTACGGCATCAGTCCATGCTCGATATTTGGGCGGTTCGTGGGACGTATATGGACGTCGAACTACTCTGCATCATCGTCCATTACTGCCTGTCCATGGTACGACGCCATTCGAGCCAGCGATTCAGTCGCCATCTGTGGCCAACGTGCGCAGAGGACGTATTGCCGACTGGATCTCTCGAGACTGTGCTTTCTCTGTGCGTCTTGATGGAAAGGGTGGACGCTACTGCGATCGCCTCGTTTGCTCTCGACGTACACGCGACTTGCGAATCTGAGTTGCGTACTCACAAGGGCCCTATCATCGACGCCACGCTCGCGGCGATGGTTTCTACCATTGCATGTCTGGACCGAAGCATCGATTTGGGGCATTCCCTGGGTGGCCCTGGTCAGGACGTGTCAGACTATCCAATGCAGCGACTCGACAATCTTACCAGATTTTTCTTCGAGATTACCGTCCCGTTGGTCGCCAGCCTGTCGGCAACCTATGTCGTCGAGCGGATGATACCTATGATCAACCGCGCTCTTGCCGTCGCGACGCTCCCAAGAACCATAGAGGACCTCGCTTGTATTGGAGGAATGCTCTTTGAAGCGTTCCACCCGTCACTGGCTCTGCATCCTCGAATTGAAGAGTTCAGGCTCTCGAGACGCCTAAATCCAGAGGACCCATATCGAAGCCTACACCAAATCCTTGTCCACACGATCCTACGCCGTACATGTGCTGGGCCTGGTTGCGCCGTCACAGAGCGCGATATATCCCGCTCGCTCTCCTTGTGTGGGCGCTGCCGTATCTTTCGGTACTGCACCCAGACGTGCCAGAAGAATCACTGGAGGGCGTCGCACAAGTCCTCGTGCGACGCCTTGTGTATGCTGTTCAACGCGACAGGCATATCGAGCTCCCAGTTCTCTGTGGCGTTTCCGGTGGACGAATTCACCATTGCGTGTCGGGCGGCCCGCTTCAGCGGGGAGGATATTTCGACTCTGGCTCGCGCGTATGGGCTCATTTCGGCAGACGTCCCTATGAAAGCCCTGCACGGTGCTGCGGAGAGTGAGTCTATCGTTCCAACCAAATGTGGAGTAGGAGTTGACCTGAGATGTGCAGCATGGGAGGCCATATGGCTTCGTCAATTTCGAGCTGGGGAGGACGAGGTCCCATCACACGAACGTTAAAGGGAGACGCACGGTTAGCCTACGCGTACATTGCAGTCCTCCAACAGAAGTTTCACTCCGTGACTGGAGGTGACTCTTAATCTTCCGACTCTCTTGATAATCACAGATGTTGTAGCGCCGTAACTACGATGTGTAGAGTATGTACATACTCCGTTCCAGATTTTATTCGCTACATACTACGACACTGCTGCGTAAAGATTACACAGGAACCCGCTTGAAGGGGAAAGCATCACGAAATGTGCGACCCAGCCTGGCGGCTCTCTCCCAGAACCCGCTCTCTCCTCTCGCAGCCGCAAGCCATTCTCCCCCGCGCGACTTCAACGGTCCTGCACTGTCCATGAGAACAACTAATCGTGACAGTCGCAGCGCGAAGAGTTGAGCTGTGTGAGTCTCTCCGCCTGGAAAGACAACCACGACGAGCATCTGGAGGTCTACGCGCGACGGCGCTCCAAGTATCCGTCGATAATCGTCCGCAGCACGTTCTCCATCCTCCGCGCATGCGTCGAAGGAAAGATGCGTCAAGACTGGGAGGACGGGTACCGCCGACGAGGCGAGTTGGTCGACCAGGTTCTTGTAGACGTGTCCGAGACGTAGGTGCGTGAGCGTGCTGAACGTTGGGCTCGAGAACGTCATGAACGGATAGTGCACATCGCTTCTATAGCTGCCACGCTCCACATTGAGAAGCACGAATTCGCGCAGGCGCACGTCAGGATGTAGAAGCTGTTCCAAAGGCCTGGAGTGGTGATTGCGAGGCAGACGTTGGAGCGCGAGCTGCTTGATGTTGGGTAAACGCTGTAAGAACTCGACCGAATGCTTCTTGAGCCTTAGAGCATTATGGAGGGACTGGATCTTCGCCAACAAGTGCTCGGGTCGGCTAGCCAGCGGATATATCTGGTCATCGTTCTTGACGAACACGATTTCGTAGAAGGCGTGTATGACCCATGCGCGCACCCATTTTGACACCTGCATAAAGTTCTTGGCTGTGTGACGGTTCAAGATGACGGCCAGCTCAAAGATCTGACGTAGGAGCTCGTCGGGGAGGTCGCCGGAGTACGGTAATACCACGCGCGGCGACGGCGGTGGCGACGGCGGCGGCGGCGATGACGAGCGCGGAGGCACGAGGTCGAGCATAGCGACAAACTCATCCATGACGAATACCAATCAATAAGCTCTCGAAATAGCGAGGTCTTAAGAGAACAGGAGCCTGCGCTAGCTGGTAGGAATCTGACTCGGATGTGACTCGCCGTCGCCGCCATGATCGTTCGGAAGAAAGAGTGCCGAAAAGTTCTGACTCAGACGCCCGCGACATGGTCAACGTCGACGCCAAAGGATACAATACAAGTCGATTCTATTTCAAGTATCGAGCGTATACGTAAATACCACGGCGCACGAGGGAGCAGGGAAAGAACGAGGAAACATGATAAGTTAGAACGAACAGCGAAAGCGAGGAGTCAAATGTGCGTCCGTGGTCGAGCATTGCATGATACAGCAGGTGGGCGCAGGACAAATACAGATGCGTCAGGAAAGGAGTGTGGGTGCCGAACAGAGTTCGGGTTCGAGGGAGAAGAGCGTGTGGGAGAGCATGATAAATATGCTGCAGTACGTTTGGTGCATTGAATGCGTGACGCGCGCGCCCTTCATCGAAGAAGGGCACGCGCTGGATTTCGTTTCCACGAATGTTCGATTGTCGTCGCGAATGAAATGAAGGTGGGTGTTGAAAAGGAGCGTGGGGGCGCGCTGCGGCGCATTGAAGTTGGAAGGTGTCAAAGGTAAAAGTGTAAAGGTTGCCTCGAGCCCTTTAGGCGTCTGGGCCAGGGCTCGAGCTGGCGCTGGAGCTAGCAGCCGGGGAAGACGCGTTTGAAGCGCGACTGCGGCTGTGGCTGCCGAGGCGGCCAGCCAGTCCGTCGGGGTGGAGGGAGCGGGTGTGACGCGCGAGGTTGGACGAGGTTGAGAAGTCCTTGCCGCAGCGCGTGCAGACGTAGGCTTTCTGACCAGTGTGCCTGTGCTGGTGCGTCTACGAAGTACGCGTAAGTAATCCATCGTGAAACGAGAGAGAGCGGGCACGTACGCGCAGCTCGCTGGGACGAAGAAACGCAGCGCCACAGTCCTGGCACACAAAGCGACGCGGCTCGTTGTCGGTGCTAGGTGTAGCGAGGACTTCATGGCGCCGCTTGTCCTGTCTGTAGATACCGATGGGCCGTGCGGTCTCGGTCTGCACGGCGTTGAGGCCATGCGGACCGACAGCGAGAACCTGGTAAAGATGGCCACCCGTGGAGCTGGAAGTAGAAGCAGATGACGCAGACGACCCGGGAGTGGCGGGAGATGGAGTAGCGGGAGATGGTGTGGCGGGCGACGGAGATGCGCGAGGCGTGTGGGAATACGGGTGACCCTGCGGCGCGAGGTATTGAGGGATCGGCATTGGAACGTTCGTCGGGTTGGACGGCCGGCGTGCGTGTTGAGGGTACGCTGGCGGCTGGTGCGGGTGCAAAGCCTGGCCAGGGGGCAGGTACGCCGGCAAGGGAACGGTACGCGGCCTCGCGTCGGGCGTGTTATACGGCGACCGTGGCACTTGATTTAAAGTACGTCAGCAACAGCGCGAGAGGACGAGAGCGCAGGCAACTCACGATCCGGGAAAAGCTCGCGCACGCCGGGAAGCGTAGGACGGTTCGACAGGTTCGAGCTGCCGGAGGAAGAGTTCGGGTTGTAGGAGGAGGTGCGATCGTGCGACATCTGGGACTGGGCGACTGGGTTGAGAAGTGCAGAAATACTGAGCATAAAGCGATCCGTATAGCGCGACTAGGCGTGAAGGATCGTCTGAAACGAGTGTGGTGGAAAATGAACGAGGGTGGGTGTGAAAAGAGCGAAAGAAAAGAATCTGCAAGCCAGCCCTCGTCAGTAGGGACCGCGGGCAGGGTGTAAGAGGGATGGCAAACGCACCAAAGTTCAAACGAGACGACAACCGAGAGTGGGATGAAGAAGAAGATCCGCGCCGAACGGTGCTGCTTATATACTGTGAGCGGTGGCAGAAGCGGTTCGCGACAATCAGCAGATCCTCATCATCGGCGATGCACAGCCCAATTTGTGATGATCGTCGCCCGCAGTCGAAGGCACAGGAAGGACGAGGATAATATTGCATTGCAGCGCCATGCAGTGTTCACGTCGCATATAATCCGGCGCATACGTACGTCCCGTAGCAGGAGCAGTCGCCAGTCTCTGAGCGAGGACTACTGGAGCAGACATGATGGCAGGAGGACAAGGAGCGGAATTTGCCGGTATCATTCCCGCCCAGGGACACGACAGCGCCAAACACAGCCGAGTCGAACGAAAAAACATGCTCTCGACCAAAAACTTGTTGCGGCTCTACGAACTCTAACAACGGCGCGCCTGTCTTCGCGCCCAAGACGCAGCCCCTGCGTTTGCGATTCGCAGGGTGCGGCCGCCGAGACGTCGGTAGGATTATGGCTGTGTGATCCGTGATCACTGGAGAAACGTCACTGCCGCCGTGCCAGTGCTATATTTTTACCATGCGAAACACTGAACATCTGACGTCGGATTTACCCGACAGTGTCACACGGTTCTCATCGATACCTCTCGGGTCATCCAGTGTTTTAGATGGGACCAGGACAGCGCTGGGTCCTCCCAAAGCGTAGGTCAACGTAACAACGCTACAGTCATTTGGCCACAGATCTCCCACTCGTTGGGAAGTGAGAAATTTGCTGACAATCAGCTCGAGACACACTTCCACCTCCGAGTCGTGACGGCTCAGTTTCCCATTGAATCCGAGCTATGCAGTGCCAGATCTTCGCGATCCGTCACCCGGCTCCCCCAACAGTCACGGTGGGTCCTGTGGATTAGGAGCACTCGGCACTCCGGCACCGCAGCGGCCGCTCCACGGGATGAGCACTCGCGTGAGCGTGCAAGAAGGCGTCCTGGGCGCCTGAGCACTCACAGCACAGCTCGGTGCTCGATGGGCGTTACGAGTGCGCGATTGTGGCGTCGGACGGTCCGTCTGCGGGCGGCGTATGCCGGCTAGGGTCCTGGGAAAAACTCTCGAGGAGTTTTTACCCGGGTTTATACCTGCGGAGTTTGAAATCCGTGGTTTAAACCCGAGGTTTAAACTTCCGGGCCTTATAGCCGGTATTTACTCCCGGAACACCTCAGGAGCTGAAGTCACCATTGCTTGTAGGTCAAAGCCTGCATCTCTGGTCTCTGAGAGCTCTACAGCCACTAAGTCTCGCAAAGGAGTTCCTCCATGCACTCGGACCCTTACTTTGAGCTGAATGGACTCATTTACACCACATGTTACTATTGCTGCAGAGACGTACCCCTGTTTAGGCAATGGACTGGCCATTCCTCCAATTTTTCAGTACAGTGGGGGTGACTCTCAACTGAAGTCTCGGAAGTATATCCCGAGCCAATGCATGCACGGAGTTAACGGAGAATGACCTCCTCCCGTTACAGCCGAGCCGCTGCAGTTGCATTCGTGATGTGTGTCAGACACGTAGGATAGTTGTCTAATATTGTCTCGTGGATCACTAGCCCTGTTTGGTTATCCGTGCCGGACGCCCATATTGGG
>KV426277.1:0-30302 GCA_001632375.1 Exidia glandulosa HHB12029
AGAGCCAGACAGACGTACATGACGGTCGAGCGTTTGAGCGGGTTATCAGGTGTCCGCAATGCCCCACATAGATCGTCCAGTGGCATATTGGACTCGCGCCAGAGCGTGTAGGCGCGCAGGTACGACGGGCGTATGGATGGTTTATCAGTTGTTGTCTTCGTCGCACTTGTTTTTCGAACGCGTTTGGTGGTGGTAGTTGTTACCGAGCCTTCCTCATCCACGTCCATACGTGACGAAGTAGACGCAGTCATGCTGGCCCGCGATGTAGATGCGGCCGAAGGTGGAAGAAACGATGTCGCTTTCGGTGGCGGATTTACGTTCAAGGTGAACTGAGTAGGCTTCAACGTGCGGTCGTTCTTCTCCGCCAGGGCGACGAAGTGATTGTACAGCGCCAAACCACAGTATGCGTCGTTCGCAGCATCTTTCGTACGCGTGAGGGAGAAGAGGGCATCGGATGAGAGGGAGACCCACATTTGACCTGATTAGCATCCAATTGGGCCTCCCAGTTGCTCATGCGCACGGAGCCCTTCAGAAGGTTGCGCTTGAGATACCGTCCCACTAAAGTACCTAGACTGGGGCGCCCAAAACGGTTCGAGGACGGGTCGGCCTGCGAAGCCATGGTGCCGAGTTCGACGAGCCCCTTTGCGACGACGCCGTAGTCTCGGTAGAGTTTCTGGCCGTCGTTGAGAATGTTCAATCTGTGCGTGTGAGATCATGTGGGCTGCACAAGGGACGCCACTCACCCGCATTTCGCAATATCCTTATCCTCGATGACTTTCTTCAGGTTCTGCGGCACTCCTACGGGTGGTGAACAACATGAAGACGATAGATAGTCGAGCACATACTCTGCAGCGCGCTGATTTGAGCGACGATGATGATGCGCGAGTCGCATATCTGGATGGTGGCCGTCTTGTGTTCCTTCCCTTTCTTGACGAAATTCGGGCGCCACTCCAGGTCGAATCCCAGCGGTCTGTCCGCTCAGTAACGCGGCGCAATGGGGACACGAGAGACACGGACCCATTGAGCGTGCCAATGAGCTCGTCGATCTCCTCCTCGTCGCGCGAATACACGATCGCGGGTGCGGTCTCCTCCACCTCCTTGCAGTCATAATTCTTCATCGCCCTAAAAGCCGCCTTCTCGCGGTCGCGCTGCGCCGTCTGCATGGCCCTCGCTGCCGCCATGTCTGAGACATATTGTGACTTTGGTGCATTGGACGGCTGGAGGATGACCGGTGCAGTTGGTTCGCGTTGGAGTATAAATGGATGCAACCTTGCGCGCGACACGTCAGACGCAAGGTCAAGGAGCGGCGCGGGCAATTTACTTTGGACGGTCCGAGGTCGTCGCGTGTGGCGCGGGCGAGTAAAACCTTCGCTGGCTGGGACGGGCTGGCTGGACGTAGCGAGGCGGGGACAGGTGCGGCTGGGCGAACTCTGCGTCGAGCGCGCTGATGATGCGGGCCGCGTAGCCGCCGGACGGGATGCGCTTCGGAGACAGGTTCATCGCTCGAGGGCCGCAACGACGGAGACTGAGACGCGTTCAACCTCCGCTCACACGGCCTCCCATGTCGATGCATCTTCTCCCGCCCATCCCGTGAGCTCGGATTTCGCCATACAGCGGGATACTTGCTCACTCTCCCAGTCTCGCACGCGCGATCCTTCGCGCACATAGAAGACTCCCAATAGACCAGGTACTTAAGTCAAGTTCTCCTGCAAGCGCACGCGCGCTTATATACAGCAGCGCTCGCTCGGCGACACCTACTTCAAAGCAGAGTTCAGACGACACAAGGACTCCACCAACCCCGTCCACATCATGGGCTTCCTCGCAGAATGGAAACGATACCTCGACATGCTCGAAGCACAGACGGACAAGGACGGCTTCCGCGGCAAGCCTCTCGACCGCACGCAATTCGACAAGGTCACCGACACGTTTGTCCATACTCAAAGAACTAACACAAGTTGTAGATGACTCCTGACCAAGTAGCCCAGCTATACGAGGTCATGAAGACGACTCACCAGCTCTGGCATCCTCCCCTAGACTCCAAAGGCTCCTCCTCATAACCAGCTTTGTATCAATATCACCACCATACATCCATTCTCCGATCCTCAAAGCACTGTATCATTTGGTGTGCGTACAATGCAACGTTAAGTTAACAACAGGCAACAAAAACGATGCACGTGAACGGACACGGTGAAAAGTAGAAAACGGAAAAAAGGGGGCGAGTACAAATGCACAAATGTGTCCGTCCAGCGATAAATATGCGCAATAGCTTAGGCAGTAAAAAGTAAATGGTGTTGTCGAGATGTGAGGTAAGAGATGAGAGGGAGTGGGAGTGTCTGCTGTAGGGGGTGTGTATGATGTGAGTGTCGCGCTGCGAGCTAGTCCGTGGTGTCGTGTCTAGTCCGTCCGATCCGTCCATGTATGCAGGGAAGACATTTAGAGGCTCGCAGCAGTAGGCTGCGGACCCGCCAACCGACGCGCCAACGGCGCCTGCTGCTGTCCGCCCGTGCACGGCGGCGGGGGCACATCACCAGGGTTCCACGGGTCCGGATACGCGCAACCCGCAATGGGCGCGATACCCGGCAAGTTGTCCGCGTCGTTGAACCATCCATCAGCAGTCGCCGTCGCCGCAGCAGCGAACGTCTGCGTCGGCAACGTCGGGATCGGTGCAGTCGCGGTGTATGTCGGTACGGGGCTGTTGGCAATCGTCACGAGCGCAGCAGGCGGCCAGTCGAGTCCAACCGTCGCAGTAGGTGCGAGTTGCCCTGCGCCGGCGCCGCCAGTCTGCCACGGCTGCAGCTGCCCGACGTAGTACTGGTCCGGCTGCGCCACGACACCCAAGCGCTCGCACTCGCCGAGCGCAGAACGGGGATCATCAGGGATCCATCCCTGCTCCAGACCCAACGAATAACTCCACATCGGCGCGCCGACGAGGCCAGTATTCTTCGACACGCCGACCTTCCACGTCCAGAAGAAGAAGTTGCCCAACGCGTCCATGTGCGATTTGGCGAGGCTGAGGAACTTGTCCTTGGTATCGGGCGTCCACTTGGTGTAGTCGTTCCACTCGGCGTCGCAGTTGCTCGTATGCGGCGCATCGCGCAGACCCCAAATGTACTGCCCGCAATCGTTGAAGCCCAACGACCACTCGCCCGCAATGGTCATGCCGAACGTGTTCATAGACGCGTTGATCTGCGTGCCCCACGTCGAGCACGGCTTCGGCGGGAATGAATCGATGCTGGGGTTGTCCTGTCCACCGAAAGTGAAGTACGGGTGGGTGTCGAGCACGAGACGGTCTGCGCCAGTCAGGAAGTTCTGCCAGTTGCTGATCGGCTCGAAGTGGTCGTGGATGGCGATGTACGGGCCGTTGCCTTCACCGACGCCAGTAATCTCACGGATCATCTGGTACAGGTGGAGGTAGAAAGCGTGCATGGCGGCCTGGTCTTGTCCCTAAGAGCCAACTGTCAACTATGTCGTTCGTATGGAACACCGCTGTCCAAGCATACCTGAGGCTCGTTAACAGGCGAAATCATCGGCACAACATTCTTGTATCTATAATGCGTAAGCAATGCGTGAGCTCCCGTAAGGTCTCAACGTACTCGGGCTGGCTGATGAACTCGACGACGGAGCGAATAAAGTCGAGGGAGCGCTCGGTGTTGGCGTATCCCATGACGCTGCTCATCCACGCAACGTATCCCTTCTTGCCTGCGCAACCGCGTCAGAGGGTGCACGGCGACAATAGGCGTGACGTACCAGAGTGGTTGAGACCTGATTACAACCGCATGAACCCGTAAATTACCCACTCCACTTCACAAGGAAGCGTGTGAATGGCTTACCGTTCTGCGAACCAGGCATGGTGTGAAGGTCAAGGTTAATGCGGATACCGTACTTGCGCGCCCAGTCGAAGGCCTTGAGCGTGTAGTTCCAGGCGGCATGGGGGAGGAACGGTTCGTTGCCGATGGTGCCGAACGCGTTGAAAGGCACGGGCAGACGAATCCAGTTGAGACCGGCGCCAGCAATCGCTGCGAAATCTTCCTCGGTCTGAATGGGTGGGATTGCAGTGTTAGACGACCTTATTGGGAAATGCACACAGCAAAGAGCGACGGGTGTGGGGGAGAGGTAAGAGGCAGTGCTCACGATGAATGTGCGGTAATGCTCCTCCATCTGGGCGAGCCCGCCGCCGGCGGTGTCGTTGGTCATCGCGATGCTGAGCGTCCATTCGTCGCCGTTGACGTTCTGGTCGTCAAAGTACTTCTCATACAAGCCCGGGACGATGAAGGGTTCCGGCACGAGCCAGCCACTGTGGGTGAGGGGTGTCAGTGATGAGTGCTTCGGTGGCACGGCACAGCTTGGCGCCACGCACCCCAAGTTCACGCTGCGGCGCTCGGTTAGCCAAAGCCAAGTGGAAGCGGCACCCAAAGCATGAGGACGCACCCCAAAATACGGTCGACGCCAAACTTCCAGCTCTCGTTGAGCGCGGGAGTGTAGCTCTGCGCCTTGGCGCCGTCGTTGTACGGGTTGAGCGGGTCGTGGATGAAGTAGCCGCCGAACTTGTTCTTGTAGGTGAAGGTCGCGCCAGTCTCAGTGGTGACGTTGGTACCGTCAGTGCCAACGATGAGCTTGTTGTCGTGGGCGGCCTTGCCGCCGTTGCTGCTGCTCTTGTCGCCGCTGTGGGGCTTTACGGCGACGAAGTAGACGATGAGAACAATTGCGATGATAACGACGATGACGATGCCCGCAATGAGCGCGATGAGGCCTTTGCGCGACTTCTTTGGCGGCGGGGCGCGGGCATACGGGTTCGGGTACTGCTGCTGAGCTGCGAACCCGCCGGCGAGCTCGTCGCGCGACTGAGCGGGGGTGAACCCGTAGGCCATGGGGAGAGGTTTCTCGCCGTAGGGAGCGTCCATGGGATCGTGAGACCAAGGTTGGTTTCGGGAGGGATAAGGCGCGACGAGCGTATCTGTAGACACGGCTGGAGGATATGCGTCATCATGTGTGCGGTAAGCCATGATTGGAGGGATGGCCGGGCGCGAAACAGCAAACAAAATCGAAGAAGGCGAAGAAGAAAGGAAAAGCCGAGATACGAGGAAAGTGAGAAGAAAGAGGAGAAGAAACGACGCGGAGGAGCTGCGTGATCCGGTCTTCACCGCCCCTCCCAGCGTTGCCCGCAGCATTTCATTTCGTCCCTAGCACCCAGATATCCAGATAATCCCAGAGACTCAGAGCTGAGAAGACGGATATAGAACGCCCCAGTCGTGTGCCGAGGGCCCTGAGACGCGGGCTGTCCACCTTTGACTGGAAGAAGATGGCACAGCGCAGGCGAGGTTGCGGGTGGAGCGCATTCAACGATAAGCAGGCAGAACTGTGCGCGCTGCTGCGTCAGTGATTCGAACTCGCGACCGTGAGCGAGTGATGCACCGAACTCGCACGGACTTCGCCGCTGTCAACTCTTCCGCTCAAATTTTCGCCTCCTTCTTCGCAATGGCATCCGTCCGCCAGCTCTCCTTCTCCCCGCCGGCGCTCCCTGCAGACTGGACGCCGACCGCGTCGACGAGCAAGTCCATATCCCGTGCGCCCAAGTCTGCAGCTCGTCGCGCTCGCACGGCCTCATCTGCTTTCCTTTCTTCCAGCGCTCGCGACGTGCACATTGCTGCCTGCAGGCGCACCGTACGCCGCCCATGTCCGCCGCATCAAGAACAACCTCACCTTCGAGGAGGACGACCGACTCGCCGAGGAGGAGCGCAAGGCCGCCGCAGCCAAGCTCGCTGCAGAGGCTGCCGCCGAAAACGACCTCGGCGTCGGCGATGAAGAGGAGACGCTCGACTTGTTAGAACTTGATCCCAAGGAATGGAAGGCGAGTGGCTATGCGCATCTACCCTGATTCTACGCGCTCATACGTGGTTTACAGACCCAGGACCATTACGCCGTGCTCGGTCTGTCCAAGTTCCGCTACAAGGCGACCGAGGAGCAGATTCGTATCGCTCGTACGTTTTCAAACGCAACATCTCGACGCGTTCTCACACTATTACAGATCGTAAGAAGGTTCTCAAGCACCATCCCGACAAGAAGGCCAACACGGGCGACTCGAACAACGATGCGTTCTTCAAGTGCATCCAGAAAGGTGATTATATTCCCCTTTGTCTTCCACAGTCTTGAACTCATCATGTGTAGCGCTCGAGATCCTAACGCACCCCGAAAAGCGTCGGCAGTACGACTCTGTCGATAACTACTACGTGCAGATGGAGGACGAAGTGCCCTCGCAGTCCGACATTAGAAAGGAGTCCGATTTCTTCAAGCTCTTCGGCCCCATCTTCGAGCGCGAAGCCCGCTTCTCGCGCAAGCAGCCCGTCCCGCTCCTCGGCGCTGTAGACGACAGCAAGGAGGCCGTAGAGGGCTTCTACGACTTCTGGTACAACTTCGACAGCTGGCGGAGCTTCGAGTACCTCGACAAGGAGGTGAACGAGGGCAGCGAGAGCCGCGACGACAAGCGGTACACGGAGAAGAAGAACAAGACCGAGCGCGCGAGGCGTAAGAAGGAGGATACGGCGCGCGTGCGCACGCTCGTCGACAAGGCGCTCGCGCTCGACCCGCGCATCGCGCGCATCAAGCGCGAGGAGAAAGCCGCGCGCGAGGCGAAGAAGAAGGGCAAAGCCGGGGCCCCGAACGGCGCCGCGGGTGGACAGACGCAGAAGCAGAAGGAGGAGGAGGAGCGCCGCAAGGCCGAGGAGGAGGCCAAGAAGAAGGAGGACGAAGAGAAGGTGCGCCCTTTCTGCGTTCGGATTCGCGTGCTTGACCTGGACCTGACCTGCATTCCCTTCTTTCCACCCAATATAGGCAAAGGCAGACGCGAAAAAGGCCAAGGCTGCAGCCGCCAACGCAGCGAAGAAGGCGCGCAGGGCAGAGCGTGCGGCCGCAGAGGGAGGTCAGGCCTAGATCATAATTGCGATTGCAGTACCATAGTAGTATGTACCGACGCGTGCATGTATCTCCATTATACAAGTCCATCCCTGGATCAGCGCGAGAGAAGAATGTGTCTACAGATGTACATGCCAGGGAACAAGGGAAAGGAACGAAACGACACCAAAGCATTGGAAGAACATACACCAAAGAGAAATTACCCACGCACACGTTCCAGCGTGTGATGTCGCGGGTCGCGATCGTGATAATGTACGGGCGGCGCCTGGCCCACCGACGGATGGTAAATGCTCTGTAACGGATTATTCGAGGATGGCGAGAAGAGCTGGGGATTGGGTTGTCCCAATGTGAATGCCCCGGGCGCCGGCTGGAAGGGTACGCGCGGCAACGGCGAATCAGGAGGTGTTGACGTGCGAGCAGGGGGAGGAGGTATTGATGAGAACAGCGAGCGATCGCTCGGACGGCGATAGGCGCTGGAGGCATATGAAGGTGACTGTTGCTGCTGCTGCTGTTGCTGCTGGCTGGCATGCGCCTGCAAGGTCTGGTGCAGCTGCTGCTGGTGCTGATACGAAGACAGAAGTGAGGTTGTCGAGGACGAAGCCTGCGAGTGGGAATGGGACGGGCTGCTGAACGCAAACGGGCTTGACGACATGAACGACTGCTGCTGCTGCTGCTGCTGCTCTGGAGGGGGCGACGAACTTGCTGAATCCTCGCCGTTGCAGCAGCTGGCACGCTCGCCAGACACCTGGTAGTTGCAGCGCAGCGTGCCCTGGTACCCTGAATAATGGGGCATCGTCTCGTGCTCGGGGCACGCGCATCCGACGCAGCAGCCACAGCAGTCGTCGTAGCATGTGCACGCGTTGGGCGGGCAGCCGCACTTCCCGCCACAGCACAACGCAGGGACCTTGACGAGCCCATTCGCACGCGCCGCGTCCTCGTTCTGCCAGACGACGGGCGCGTACACATGCAGGTTGTGCGGGTCTAGGCCGAACGCCTTGCTCCGAGAAGGAGGGGGCTCCGGGAGCCTTGCGGACGTGTTCTCGATCCACTGGTGTATCGCTGGCGATGTTACGGTGCAGTCGAAACAGGAAGCGCACGAGTCCGGGCACGATTCGGTAGATGTGAACGCATCGATGCCTCGATGCTCTGTACACCCAGGACACGCGCACGTCGCGCCGCAAGAGCACCTGAAGACAGAAGCCAGTTCCTGAGACATAGGGGGGAATTCGAACGCGCCGCTGGAGGAGCCTGCAGGGATGCCGTGCGCTGGCGAGGATTCCACGGAGTCTGAGAGCTCCGGGGACGGGTTGCAGCAAGATCCGCGCGCTGTGCTAGAAGACGCAGCGGCCGTATAGGATACTGACAGCTGTTGTGCTTGTGCAGAAGAGGAAGCGGACGCGGTCGGCCTGGATTCGCTGTATGCGGGCGACAGGTTCGCCTCCGCGGCGGCTGCCAGGATCAGGGAATTCATCAAATTGTCGGACGGGGCGGGTTTGGCCTGCGAGGCGCAACGACAATCGCCGGTGAGGTCGCAATTGCACGATGTCGCTGCGAAAGGCGCGTCAGGCGCGTAGAAGGGACCGTGCGCGACTTGACTCACGTTCGCGTTTGGGCCGCACGGAGGAGCGTACGAGTGCGCTGGGCGGCACGTCGCTCAGACCGTTCGGGAACGTCGGGGCCGGAGGCGATGTCCTCGCTGCGCGCGCCCAAGCGTTAATATGCGCTCGGGCGGCGTGCAAACGAGGCAAGACGCACCTTTCTTGCGCCGAGGATTATCCTCGCCGTCGTCGACCTTGTCCGGTCTAGAGATGCAGACGCATTTGATGTGCACCTGCTTGGTCTTTCTGAGGTCCCTGCAGTGCTCGCATTGAGTGACTGGGCGGCCCTTCTTCTTGACCTCGATGAGCGGGCGGTCCTGGTGGGTGCACGACGACGAGCGATGGCCCTTGATACACGTCGCGCTGGCAGCACAGTGAGCAGCGAGCAGTATAAGCGGGGCAGACATACCAAGCGTATTTCTTGTTGTCGATAATCTGGAGCACGCAAAGTGAGGCGGGTGGCGGGCAGGGTGCGTGGCGGGCTTACCATCGCAACGGGCCGGGCTGCGGGACGGAACGGGCGGGAATGGGGGTGTGAAGGGCGAGCGATGCGGGTCAGAGGTGTGCTCTGGGTGAAGCTGGAGGCATGGACGAGGTTTAAGTACGACCCGGGACGAGTCGGAGTCAACGCTGTTACTCTTTCCTCAGGTCAGGCGCGTTTCATTTGCCGCTTTCTGTTACAGACCCTTACCCAGACACCAAAGAGCGGTGCACGTCCTCGCGCTCTCAACGCCTCCCGCGCACCCGATCCTGCTTGCTAAACCCGCGGCGTCTCCGCGCTTTACCCCACCGCGTACCGATCTTCTGCTTCTTTCCGCGGTGTCCCTCACTCTTTCCGTCTCTCCCTGTGGTCTTCATGTCCTTAATGAACTTACGTTTAAGCTCGATCCGAGTATTCACCGTTCTGTATCGCTTTCGGGCTCTCCAGCCCCCAACAACCACATTTCGGCATATCTAAGCCCTGCTCTCTCAGACGCTCATGGGCAAGACGCCGATGACTATCTCAATTATATCGTCTGCACGTAACCCAGGCACGCGCGTACTCCGTTTGCTCTCGGCACTGATGGCCTCCTGCACCGTCGGCGCCCATCGACTCAGCACAATCCCGTGGAGGTAGACATGAGCATCCAATGGCAGCCCCCACTCAAGTCAGCTTTCCCGCAGCGCCCACGCTTGATGTATCCGTTAGTCAGCCATCTATCCGGCCTTGCTGTCAACGCGTCTACTGCTCGATCTGGCTCTCCTCGACGCTCTGCCTACCTGAATGCTACTGCGGTCTTCTCCGCAGGATATTGTCTCATGCATCCTCCGCCGGAGAGTAAGCATTTGTACGAGGCTGACTCAGGGTCTCTAAGCATTGATGTAATGGTAAGAATTCGGAGTACCGGATCGGTGAACCCAAGCCTTAAATCTCTCTGGGAAGTGTGAAAGTCAGGCCATACGGCACCTCCACAGTGTTCAGAAGCTCGAGTAATTCGGCCCGTGGAGTTCAGGCTTTGCCATACCCGCGTGTCCCATGCCGCCCATTTCAAAGAGCAGATGGTCACGTACTCAATCATCCAGAGAGACACCCTTGCTTTCAACTTCTCTCGCCACTTTTCCTCCTCCTCTTCCGTTAGAGATGAAAATGGATTTTTCGAGCAAAGAACAAAGATTTTTCGGCATTCACCGTTCTTGCAAACGCGCTTTCTCCGCCGCGCAACAAATTTTTCTGGAGTCCGTCGGCGTCTTGGGCCCGCGCTCAGATCGTCAATGCCGGACCCGTTCTTCGCCAACTCGAAAGGCCAAAAGCGCAGACGCGGGCCTAGCAATGTCAACGCGAAAAACAAAAAGCCGCGCACTGGCACCGGCACGAGCAAGAACCAGAACCAGCCACCCGCAAAACGGCGGCGGCGCGACGAGGAGCTTGATTCCGACGGCACGCAGGACGACGATAATGTTGGCGGTGGAGGCTTGGACGACTTGGATTTGCGACACTCGGATTCAGACGCTGGTGCGAGCGGCGAGGAGGACGAGCACGAGACGCCAGCGGAGAAGCGGTTACGGCTGGCGAAGCTGTATATCGACTCGTTGAAGAAGGATATTGGTACGTTTTAGTTGCTCGGGTTACTCGCTAATGTACTGAACGGTGTACGGCGCAGGTGAAGGAGAGGTCGACGCTGCCGAGATCGACAAGGAAATTCTCTCTGTGCGGTTAAAGCAGGATGTCGTGCGTACACTACCGTTACTCCTCGAACGTTTCTAACTCGCCCGTATAGCAAGAGTCGTCTGGGAAGCTATCTATCTTTATTGCGGACAAGGTGCGCAATCCACGCTCGCTCCGTCGCTCATATGCGTTTTAACTGGCCGTCCCGTACGCAGCTCAACACATCCACATACTCGAAACTACGAGTCAAAGGGCACAAGCTCTCCGTCACATGCGCCGTCGCCTCTGAAGACGGCACCATGCTCTTTACCGCGGGCAAAGAGGGCGGCATCGTCAAATGGGACCTGCTCACAGGCAAGGAGCTCGCGCGCTTTCCGAAGCTGCGCAAGGACACCAAAGACCGCAAGGGCAAGGGCCGCGCGGATCCTGCTGTCGAGATTAAAGGCCACACGGACGAGGTGCTCGCGCTTGCGCTGAGCTCGGATGGGAAGTACCTCGCGAGCGGCGGACGTGATCGTCTCGTGTGCATCTGGGACGCGCAGAAGGGCGAGTGGCTCCGTGCATTCGGCGGGCATCGAGATGCTATCTCTGTGCGTACACCCAGCAAAGCACATTGCGCGAAAACTTTGCTGACAGGGAAGTTTGTAGTCGCTGTCGTTTCGAAAAGACTCGCTGCAGCTGTACAGCGCGTCGTTCGACCGCACAATACGGTTGTTCGACCTTGCCGCAATGGGCTACGTCGAGACGCTCTTTGGACACCAGGACTGTATACAGGACATGGATACGCTGCGAGCTGAGACCGCTGTCAGTGTCGGCGGGCGCGACCGCACTGTGCGGTACTGGAAGGTCCCGGAGGAGAGCCAGCTTGTCTTCCGCGGCGGACGTGGGACGGCGCAGGAGATCCTTGAGAATGGGCTTGATGAAGAACCAGACGCCGCCTCGTCCTCGCAGACGTTCGTGGAGGGCAGTCTGGACTGCGTCGCGATGATAGACGAGACGAGTTTCGTCAGTGGAGGTGACAGCGGGTGCGTATTCGCGTTGCCTTAGCGGTTCGCTGTATTGACGGACGGAGTAGGTCGATATGCCTGTGGAGTACGGCTAAGAAGAAGCCTGTGTTCACTTTGCCACTCGCACATGGTCTACATGAACATCATTCCGAGACGGAGGGCATAGTATTGGAACCGAGATGGATATCTGCGCTTGCGTGTCTACGGTATGCGGATGTCGTGGTGTCTGGTATGTCCTCTACATGGATTGAAGGCATGTACTCATGCTGCACAGGATCTTCGGACGGCTTCATACGATTATGGAAGGTCGACTCGAAGTTACGATCGCTCACTGCGTGTGGGTCCATACCCTGTCCTGGCGTCGTCAACTCCTTGCGTGTCGTGTCGCCGCGGAGCTTCTTCAGCGGCGCGTCGTGGCTCTCGACCGAGGCACCCGCAGTGAACGGCCGGTCAGCTGCGCACTTGACGGTCAAGGGTCTGGGGCTTGTCGCCGGAGTAGGACAGGAGCCCAAGTTTGGACGTTGGCGACGGTTGAAAGGAGACGGGGTGTCAAACTGTGCTTTCGTCTTTACTGTGCCGTTGCGCGGCGCCGAACAATGATACATTCGTTGGGCCGTGAGGGGCTCCCGAGCTTCCGGTGGCTCAGACTCTGAAGTAAATGCTTGTGAAATGTGCGAGAAATTGAGCGTCCACGTGTGTGACTTCGAGACCGACACGAGGCAGCTCCGGTGGCCTCGTGAGGGGGGCGGCGGATCGATCGTGGCCGATCCCGGGTGCGGGGTATCACACCGTGTTTAAGTTCTCTGCTATAAAGGGGCGAGGATGCGGCCGCGAATGTTGCAGCTCGCGCGGCGTTGCTACACCACAGCTGCACTCCAAATGACGCACCTGACGCCCCAGTCGCTGAACCAGCACGTGCTCAAGGTCGAGTACGCCGTGCGCGGCGAGATCGCCATCAAGGCCGAGGAGTACCGCGACAAGCTCAAGACTCCAGGTCACGGTCTCCCGTTCGACAGCGTCGTCACCGCCAACATCGGCAACCCTCAGCAGAAGGGCCTCGACCAGAACCCGCTCACCTTTACGCGTCAGGTGCGTGCGCTGTTTCGGACGCGTCGGCCGCTGAGCTGAAACGCCACCTCCAGGTCGCGGCGCTGCTCGAGTACCCCCCGCTCATGGATTTGGGCAAGGATATCTTCCCCAAGGACGCCATCGCCCGCGCACGCGAGTTGTACGCGGAAATTGGCTCCTTAGGCGCGTACTCGCACTCGCAGGGCGTGCCCTTCATCCGTAAAAACGTCGCCAACTTCATCGCTGGTCCGTACTGGACCCCTCCAGACCCCCTATCCGCACCGTTGACGGTGGTCTTGCAGAGCGCGACGGCCACCCGTCGAACCCGAACCACATCTTCCTCACCGCTGGAGCCTCCGCCGGCGTTTCGCTCATCATCTCCATGCTCTTGTCGTCGCCCAAGTCTGGCGTATTGATTCCCATCCCACAATATCCTCTCTACACCGCGACCCTCGCCCAGCACGGCGGTGTCCCCATTCCGTATTACTTGGACGAGGGTGCTGGTTGGGCCACGCTTCCAATCGACATCGAGCGCTCACTTGACAAGGCCATCTCCGAGGGCGTTGAGCCCAAGGCGCTCGTCGTCATAAACCCCGGCAACCCGACTGGCGCCCTCCTCGACGAAAAGACCATGAAGGACGTCCTGCATCTGTGCGAGCGGTACAAGTTGACTCTGATGGCGGACGAAGTGTACCAGGACAACCTCCACCAGCGCGACAAGTACCCGTTCACGTCGTTCAAGCGCCTCCTCCGCGAGGAGAAATCTACAGTCCCCTTGTTCTCCTTCCACTCCATCTCGAAAGGTGTCTCTGGCGAGTGCGGCCGTCGTGGAGGATACTTTGAATGCGCGAACGTGTCGGACGAGATATTGGCCTTGATCTACAAGATGGTCAGCGTCGGTCTCTGTCCGCCCCTCTCCGGCCAAATCGGTGTCGACTGCCTCGTCCGTCCGCCGAAGGAAGGTGACGAGAGCTACGCGCAGTGGAAGAAAGAGACCGACTCGATCCACGAAGCCCTCGCGTCGCGCACGAAGGTCATGGCCGAGCGTTTGAACGCGCTTCCCGGCGTGTCTTGTGTAGACTCTCCCGGCGCGCTCTACTTGTTCCCCCGCTTGGACTTGCCCCCTGCTGCAGTAGAGGCTGCTCACAAGGCGGGCAAAGCGCCGGACCATTTCTACGCCGTGGCGCTCCTCGACGAGACGGGCATCTGCGCGGTCCCGGGATCCGGGTTCGGTCAGAAGGAGGGCGAGGCACATTACCGTCTTACATGTCTTTGCGACGGTGTTGACGAGTACGTCGGTAAGCTGGAGCGTTTCCACCTTAGCTTCATGAAGAAGTATGGAGGCCTTTAATCAAACACACACTATACATGTAGCATATTTTGATAGTCTTAGAGCTAGATTTGTGGCTGGAAGTGCAACACTGCTCATCTCAATGCTGCACACTCTGAGTTGGAAGGAGAGACTCAAAACACTTCCCATCGAGGCAGAGAGCTGACGAGCAAAGCGTGTCACATTGAGTGTCGTGTACGTACTGAGCTGCGAGCGCAGTTGGTTAAAAGGTATTGTTCAGCTGCCTTGCCACGGTGTAGTGACCATCTCACACAGTTCTCACCAGAGAACACGACAGTCACAGCAACAAACCTGCATTCCCAACACCCGGCCTGATTCATACTGTCGTTCGCGGACGCAGTGGTGGAGGTTGGAAGACAAGGAGCGCGAAAGGCCGAGGGCGACGCTGTGCAGACTTCAAATTCCGCGATCGCGCGTCAGCGAGAACCATGGCGAGCCTCATCGCGATATTGGACCTGAAGGGCAAGCCGCTCATACAACGATCATACCGCGACGATGTCCCGCCAGCCTACATAGAACGCTTCCTGCCCCTGGTGCTCGAGGCCGAGGAGGAGTCCCAGCAGGTCTCGCCGTGCATCACCAGCCAGGGCATAAATTACTGCCACATCCGCCATTCCAACCTCTACCGTGCGTCCAGCGCGCTCAAGCTTCAGCTCGTCGTGCGCGCCGCTGACCTCGCGACATCGACAGTGCTCGCGATGTCGAAACACAACTCGAACGCGGCCGAGATCATCCTGTTCCTGCACCGTCTGACCGCCGTGCTCATCGAGTACTTCAAAGAGCTCGAGGAGGAGTCTATACGGGACAACTTTGTCATCATATACGAGCTGCTCGACGAGATGATGGACTTTGGCTATCCCCAGACTACCGAGAGCAAAATTCTCCAGGAGTGCGTGTTCGTTACACGTCGTACTGCACACGCTCACCTTTCGATGCAGATACATTACCCAGGAATCGTACAAGCTCGAGGCGCAGGCACGTCCGCCTATGGCTGTTACGAACGCGGTCTCGTGGCGGTCAGAGGGCATCCGCTATCGCAAGAACGAGGTCTTCCTCGACGTGATCGAGAGCGTCAACCTGCTCGTACGTAGCCGCGTTTCCCGGCGCCATCTATCTCACGTTCCTATCCAGGTCAACTCCAACGGCGCGGTCATACGATCCGAGATTCTCGGCGCGGTCAAGATGAAGTGCTACTTGTCTGGCATGCCCGAGCTGCGTCTCGGCCTGAATGACAAAGTCATGTTCGAGAGCACTGGCAGAAGTACGCCGCGCCCCCGTCAATGACGTTCCGCCGCCCACACTAACCTTCTCTCTCTCTCTCAGCGGCACGCGGCAAGGCGATAGAAATGGAGGACGTCAAGTTCCACCAATGCGTCCGGCTCGCGCGGTTCGAGAACGACCGCACGATCTCGTTCATCCCGCCCGACGGCGAGTTCGAGCTCATGTCCTACCGCCTCTCGACACCGGTCAAGCCGCTCATCTGGGTCGAGGCCGCCGTGGAGATGCACAAGGGCTCGCGCGTCGAGTATATGGTCAAATGCAAGGCGCACTTCAAGCGTCGGAGCACGGCCAACAACGTTGAGATCTACGTGCCCGTTCCAGACGACGCGGACACGCCGCGCTTCAGGGCCGCGACGGGGAGCGTGCAGTACGTCCCTGACAAGTCCGCGTTCGTGTGGAAGATCAAGCAACTCGGCGGCGGACGCGAATTCCTCATGCGCGCGCACTTTGGTCTTCCCAGCGTCCGGAACGGTGCGTTTCACGTCTTGACCGTGCGGCGGGCGGGTTGCTCATGCAGTACACAGCTGAGGACGTGGAGAAACGCGCGCCGATAACCGTCAAATTCGAGATACCGTACTTCACGGTGTCTGGCATCCAAGTGCGATACCTCAAGATCGTCGAGAAAAGCGGATACCAGGCGCTGCCCTGGGTCCGGTACATTACGCAACATGGTGATGATTACAGGTGCGTGCCTCCCGTCAGCCGCAGCCGTTCTCCCCTCATTCCCGCGCAGCTTGCGGACGGCATTGGAGAAGGGCAGCGCGCCGATCGTGGCCCCGCAATGAGAGGAACGGGGAGGTTGGAGAGCGTGTACTGTATATCTGTGTTGCCCGACGCAACGATACGCGTCTGTAGACTCGGCGCCGGCTTGCCTGAGTTGCGAGTTGTTTCTGTGTGCTCGAACCTCGCGCTCATTTGCCGAAGCCGCCGAGGCCGAGGCTGGCGATGGTCATCATGAAAGTGCTGAGGAGGAGGACGGAGCCGATGCGCCATGCGCCGTTATCTTCGCGCAGCCGGTCCTCGTCTGTGGTTTGTGGAGGCTTGTCGCTCTGCCGTCGACCGTAGTACGGACGTCCAGCTGAAAAGTGCGTATGGGAGTGCGAATTCAGAGGGTCCACGCGTCGCGCTCGCGTCTGAGCAAAGTCGTTCGTCCCAGCTTCGGCGTAATGGTGTCCTTGTCGCTCCCAAGCGTGCGTCGCGCGGTGCTTTGGTCGCTCATATGTGCCGTGGTACCTCGGATGTTGCGCGAAATCCGTGTGCGCGTGCGTGTGAGAGCGGCCAAGAGTCGAAGAGCCTGCATGGGCGACGTCGCGGTCGTATGCTCGTCTGTGCGTACAAGGGCTGAGCAAGTCGTGCCGCACCGCGACGCAAAGGAAACGGACCTTCGTCTATCGTCGCTCAAGGTCGCGTAAGCTTCACTAGCCTCCAGCCATTTGTCCTTGTTCGCAGCACCGGGGTTCGCGTCAGGATGCAGCTCTTTGCTGAGCTGTAGGAGATTGGAGTTCAACTGCGAGCTGGCTACTGTGATGAAGTCTCGTACTTTATAGAAACTAGTCTTGATTTGAGCGCGACTCGCGTTGCGGGGCACGTTCAGGATACGGTAGTAGCTCATCTCATCGGGGACAGTGAGCGCAAGGGACCGTAACCGTGTAAGTTCTGACGTCATGAACCCACGCATCAAGAATCTCCGCACCCGACTCGGACTCTCTGCTTCGTACCATGACATCGGCGGCTGGCAGATGTCCTGGCGAGATCCTCCTCGACATCGTCAACCGCATCGTCGAATGGGATTCGGGCATTTACAAGCATGTAGACACTACATGGCGCCCCCATTTCGACGCCCACCGTTCGCGAATCAACGCACTTCTCGCCTGCGCTCGCGTTTGCAAAGCCTGGGCACCCTTCGCTCAGCTGGCGCTCTATCGCGATGTCCATATCGTCGCTTTCCAGGAGAAGGACGATGATCCGTATCCAGCACAGTGGAAGGCTGCACTGGCCCTTCGCCGGACGCTTCAAACGTCCCCTTTGCTTGCAGGCCACGTGAAGGCGCTGCAAATCAGCATCTTGTGGCGGGATAGCCTATATGGTATCGAAGAGCCTCCGCTTTACGGTCGCGATGAACCAATTGCCAACTTCGTCGAGATGCTTGCTCTGCTCCCAAATCTCGTCCAGCTTGACCTCACGCTCGATGCCCGCGGATATTCTCTGCATGATATTAAGGGGTTCGAGGAGGGCGATATCGCATCAATCTCTCGGTCTAGCGGGCTTCGATGTCTCGCCGTTCATTCGACTGAGCAGGAGATTCCAAGGCATATTCTGTATCAGCTACTGCGCACGTTCCCCGCCATCAAAGTTCTGGCTCTGAACTGCGAGTTTCTTGAAGACGTTGAAGACGCGGAGGAAATACATTGGACCGCTGGCGTCTTGCCGAATCTTCAGGATCTACGCTGCTCGGGCGTAACGCTTCGCACAGCAGATGTTGTACCGCTCCTTCGACACGCGCCAAGCCTTCGAACTCTGGCTCTCACTAGGAACTATGACGAGTACGCCGCGTTCTTGGGTAGCAGCATACCTCAGGGTATCCAGGAGTTAATCCTCCATGATTTCCCGTCGCCAGTCGATTTGACGCATCTCACTCCTTTAACGTCGCTGGCCATAATCGGCTCCCAAACCGACTATGGTACTATCCTCGGCTGTCTTCGTACCGCTTCATCCGGGTTGAAGGAACTCGCTATAACGGCCGTGGGCGATTTCGAAGCATCCGAGCTTGTCGAAGAAATCGCGGACCTTATCCGCGGCTTTCCCGTGCTTTCGCACGTCTACATTGAGATGTTGGAGGGGTACGAGTTCAATAGCGGGGTGCTGGACCATGAGATGTGGATTGAAGATATGGAAGAGCGCATCGAGAGGCATTTCGCGGGGATGCGCGTACCCGTCTCGTTGAAACTCGCGGTGAGCACGATATCGTACTCTGGTCTATCTTTCATTCTCCTCATGGTATTTTTGCAGTCGCACTTCGACCAGTACAAACCTCCGTACAGGGAGATCCAGTGTATGCTATAGTAATTGACGATTTCGAGTTCATGCTAGCCGAGCCGACGTGTCAGTGCGTATAAAATGAACCACGAGAAGGTGAAACCACTCGCACACTCTGAAACATGAACGTCGTCGAGACTGTCGCGGTCTGCTGGGACGAACTCAATCGATCTAAGACAAATCCGTATCATGATCGGGCGGAGCCACCGCGGATGCAGCTGCTAGCAGAGCGTCTTATTTAAACATCTTCCTCTCTGTCCTACCACACCGTCCTCCTCTGGCAGTCTTAAACTCATCCATTACCTCCTATGCCTTACACCGAGAAGGAAAACGACGTGGCGCACGTCAAGGTACAGATCGTCGCACCAGACACCACCCTTCTCACTTGCAAGGCGTGCAACGACTCGGCCGCTGCCTCAGCTTGCGCAGTACTCAAAGCCCTCGTCGACGAAGAAGCGCAATGGAAGACCAGCCAGGCTCTTGCATGGAAGTCTTTGACGCCCATAATCGGGGCAGATCTTTTGTGCGTAATGGGATTGCTTGTCCTACCCAGCTTGCCACACAACACAGTCGGGTAGGCTGCTCGTTCACAATCTAAACGAGACAGTGACTAACTCAGGATATTTCAGATTTGTCCTCAAATGTGTCTCATGGCCCATGCTTGCTGTTGCGATCCCGTGGACGATATGGTGCCACCGCAACCTGTGAGTTACGTCTGGTTTCGATCTGTCTCGATTTACTCACCAAAATACCAGTATGCGCAGCGAGGGAGTTCGACAGCGTGCGCATGAGCTGGAAGTGGCTCAACTTCTAGCCAAGGGCTCGAGTATAGCGGCCATGTATTCATGATCACGCTTTCCCAGCAGTACTTAGTACGCGATGCTGTGATCTCTGTTCTTCACAATGCTACTGTTTCAGATATCTTTTTGGTAACTGCGTAGGGATTCGCCGACACCGAGCGTGACAGTGGGAAACGTCGCTACTTCGACCGAGCAACATGCGCATCGGCGCTATACCGTGCCTCGTAGCGAGGGATTTCCAAATTCGCACATAATAGAAAGTATTTCTGCTTGGACAAACTCGGATGCTAATCCGGTTTGAAACGAAATAGAATTGACGGAGCTGACACTCCGCGGAACAGACGCATAACTCCGATACGACTCGTTCTCTCTCTCTCTCTCGCTCGTCGCACACCCGCCAGTCTTCAGTCTACACCGCCCGTATTGCTTGCTATGACTCTCACCGCGAGTGACACCGATGGGGTCGACATCAAAATGCCCAAAGGCGCGCGACTACTCGCCGCCCTCGGCTTCGGGGTACCGAAAGCGCTTCACGACACGACTCCCGGCACACTCGAGGCGCAGAGCATCCACGTTGTTCCATACTATCATTCATACCGCCTCATCAAGACAATGTCCCTATGCCTAATCGCGCATGTCTTCGTCTGCAACTTTCAGCGTTTCAACCTCGTCATGTATGTTACTTCCTCATTTTCAACAGACGAGGAGCTAACATCTATCGCTAGAAAGATTATACTCGGTTGCCTATCTCCCCTGTATATGTCTATTTGGCTGTGGACTATCGCGCATTGCGCTTTGGCTGATTCTCGGAACTTTAAGCCATAGTGAGTATCGCTAGGGGTCTGTTACTATCGGGCTTGGTTTACTCATCGAAATCGTAGTTATCCGCGCCTCTGGCTTAACGGTGTGCGCGTTATCACATGCGTGGTGCTTGGTCTCGAACTGTTCATGGTGCTCCTACGACTTGTCATCCCGTTCCTGAGTCCGAAGGTCCAGCTCTGGATATTCCGAGCCATGGTCTGTCCTTGGCTTTCCGAGTCCGACAAGTCTGAGCCGCTCGTCGCCAAGTTCTGTGGGGTAATCTCGTAGATCCGCGGCAATGATGCGTCCGAGTAGAGTGCCCATGTGTTATATGCAGAGGTCGTGCTTTTTCTGTACTAGTACTCTGTCGTCGTGAGTGTAAGCGTTCCCCGCAATGCCACGCTCCTAGCTTTGTCTCTTCCGTTCCCTTCGTTCAGATACAGAACAATGACCGTGTGTACGAAGCACTGAGTGAGACTGCGAAGACGTCGCTGCATCCTGACTTCAAGGTTGAGTCGCCTACTTACGCATTGCCACAGGAGCGCGGCAACGTTTCATATCGTTATCACGCTGAAGACAAATGGTGCATCGGAAAAGAGGAACGCCGGGAACGTAAATTTGGAGTGGGGATTCGGATGACGCATTGAAGGCCAAGACGGAATGTGGGTAAAATACATGAAATAGCTCATACGAAGGGAGCTCAGGCCACGGGAGTGATGTTGATCGGGAGCTCGTACTTGTTGTTCGACTTCAAGAGTGGACGCATGACCAAGAACGACCTGCTCCCAATCTGCTCGGCAGGAACTGCCAAATCGACCTTGAACTCGCGGACGAGATGGAAGAGAATCGCCTTGAGCTCGAGAACTGCGAAGCGCCATCTAGCCATTGTTATATTTCCGCGATAAGTAAAGACTCGCAATGAAGACGCGGCGAGACTGACCCGATGCAGCTGTGAGGCCCACTAATAAAAGTTGCGAGCCCGGAGTAAACTCCAGGGATTGAGCTAGACTTCTCGGCCATTGCGAACCATCGTTCAGGTCTGCAAGTGCTTAGCTTGTATACAGAGAGTCGAGTAAACCTAGGACTAACCGGAACTGATGCGAGTCGTAGCCCCAGATTTCATCTGCGCGGTTTAGTGGAAGGATGGGGATCAGAACGGTATCCCCCTTCTTGACGCTGCCCATAGTTTTACTGAGAGTACATCACGGTATCGTGCGATGGACATACCGGACTTCCTGTATCATACGTCCACTGCAGTCGAGGATGGGAGTGTCGAGAGGAATAACGTCGTCCACCACCGCCTCGCGAAGAGTCCACGAAACCACCGCATAGAGCCTCATGGTCTCACGCACAACTGCGTCAAGATATGGAAGACCGTTGAGTTGGTCCATTGATGGCTCTTCCGTATGTACGCCACGAAGTTCCTCCCTTAGCTTCGTTTGAACATCGGGATTGAGCGAAAGGGCGTAGCAGCACCACGAAGCGGATGTAGCTGTAGTCTCATGCCCTGTGAAGTCTCGAAGTCAGTCTACAATCCAATATCAGAGCAATACTATCTTACCAGCAACCAAGAACGTCGGAATCTCTGCGAACACAGGACATCAATACCGAGACGGTCGACGCAGCTGATGAAAGGGAGTAGACACACGGCCTAACAGTTCCTCATCCGATAAGCGAAGGTGCGGAGGAACATCCTTGTCCATGTTCGCACGCATGAGTAGCGCCAAGAGGTCGCGGCCAGTAGAGCTGTCGCCGGCTTGGATTGCGCGGCGAGACTCGCGGATGAGCTCCAAACCAATCTGGTTCATCACGCCTCGCGCCTCGATAGTGATCCTCTCTCGCTCATTCGGGATCCACCTCAACGCGGGGATGAAGTTCGCCAAGAAGGGGAGAACGCGGAATCCCTGTGTAGAGGGAAATAATTTGGCGAGCGCCTCGGCGAGCGGCGTCGACTCCTCCTTGAGGGAGTTGAAGTGGTAGCCAAAGCCTGCAACGAGGGTCACTCCGGCACGTACTGCAGTGAAGCAAGCAATCGCAACGCACCGGCCAACCCAATAATGTCCATCGTAGTCTTTGCCATCCAGGTCACTGTGTCCACCTGAGCCGAGCCATGACCTTCTGCGACCTTCGAGTTCCAAACGTCACGCAGCTTCATGCTCTGAGTGAGCTCCCAGAACTACTGGTAACACGTGAATACAACAACATACCTCTGCAGACTTTTCGAGGAAGATGCTGTTGAGTGCAGAAAGTTGAGGGGTTGCGAAAGCAGGACCCATGATTTTGCGCTGCAGTCGCGTCAGGATCTCCGCAAAGCGCAGACAGACATATGAAGCTGACCTGTCTCCTGTGTTGCTCGCCTGTACCGGTAGCACGGTCAAACAAATGCCACACGACTAACGCGTCTCAGCACCGTACCTTCCGTGAAAAGGATACCTGCACAGGGGTATCAGTGAGCAGACACACAAAGAAGACCACAACGACCTTCGCCAAATGCAGCGGCTGGGCCGCGTCTGAATATATCGGGCTTGATCCAGGTCTGCGTGTTATTCAAGACATGTCCGATGGCCCGCGTATCGATGGTGAATAAGCGATAACCTATCGAGAAGCCTCGTCAATAACTGGAGAAAGTGTAGCAGGTACGGAGACGGACGTCCAAGGAACTCGTGAAAGCGGAAGGTCTTGCCATATTCTTTAATCCATCGCTCGTAAACGACCGAGTCGTCCTCATGGTTCACCTCCTTGAAGTTTCCCCAGACGACCGACGGATTCTTCGGGCCTCGAAGATTGCGGAGGGGTGTCGTAAACTTGTGCCACAGAAGTTGCGATATCTTCGATGCTGCATAGCACACCGCGAGCGCCGCGAAGGCGAGGCCGAAGCTGCGTACTGACGAGGCCATATCCACGATTGAGAAGTCTTGAAGTCTGCGCTCCCAACTTATATGGAATGGAAAGCTGTTGACAGCTTGCAGCCTCCAGACGCGTAAGCTCGGCGCAGCTCGCTGCTCTGCCGCGAGGTTCCTTGAGGTGCGCGTCAGGCCGGCTTCCTGTCTGCGCCCGGTCAATTACGTAATCGAGCCGGTTATCGAATTCCTGGAGCCTGTCGAAGGATACCTGTCGAATGAGCGCAGTTCAGGGTTGGTAGCAGAACACGGTCCAGTTTTATTTGTCGCTGCTGATCGCGACGAGACGGCCGGAATCGCAAGCGAGGACTGAAGTCAGGCAGAGCATGGGAGGACGCAAACCCATCGTGTTCGCGAGCACAGCTATGCTACATGGAGCAGAGACGACAGACTCCTCATTAAGTGACCGCTGAAATAATCGTCAGGCGGTGATACGCTGGAAAGCAGAGGCTGACGCACTGTACTTCGGACCACCACCACCTTCAGGGACGGTCCATGTAATGTCCTGTGTCGGGACCTTCACATCGCAGAGCTTACAGTGTATACAGTTCTGCGACACGAATTAGCCGGTAACGTGGACGTGAGCGTAGAACTCACTTGGGAGTTGATGACAAGCTTCTTGCCCTCCCACGAGCCCTCGCTCGGCTTGCCCTCCTCTTCAACGTACTCATACACACCCGCAGGACATGCGCGTCCCAGAAGGCCGCCGTATTCTCCAACGTTCTTCTGAACGTGGGCCTTATGCGCTTCGGGTCCAGGCGGCAATCGCAAGTGCACCGGCTGGTCTTCGGCATGGTTTGTGCCAGTGAGCGCGAGCGACGTCAGCAAGTCCGTCGAAAGCGGCGGCTGGAAAGGCGGGTAATCAATGGGTTTGCACTCGCTGCACGCCGTTGAATACATCATTAGACACGCGCGAGGCGAACTCGAATCATACCTTGCCCGCTTTGTATGCGCTGCGTCCGAGATCTTGTTGCGGAACGTCCATGGTACGCGCCCCTTGAGCAGCATACTGTCCACGCCCGAGTACGCCATACCTCCCCAGATACCCAGCGGCGTATTAAAGCTCGGTCGGATATTCCGAACCTCGCGAAGCTCGTCCCACACCCAGCTCTTCTTCATGTTGTCCTCGTAAGCAGTCATATCTGCGGGAGACTCACTCTCCTGCTTGATCGCCTCGAACGCCGCCTCGGCCGCGACCATGCCGCTCTTCATAGCGTTGTGCGTCCCCTTGATCTTGGGTACGTTGAGGAAACCGGCGGAGCAACCGAGGAGAGCGCCTCCAGGGAAATGGAGCTTCGGAATGGACTGCAAGCCGCCCTCGTTCAGAACGCGGGCGGCATACGCTATACGCTCTCCGCCGGACAAAATGTCAGCGAAATACGGGTGATGCTTTAATTTCTACGACACACAGGTTCAGCGCAATCCAGAGGCAAGGACGCTGATTCGTGCGTACCTGGAATTCGCGGTAAGGGCTCATATACGGGTTCGCATAATCCAGGCCGACGACAAGCCCTAGGTGCACGAGTCTGTCTGCCATATGGTAGAGGAAGCTGCCAGCGTAGGTCTTGTAGTCGACGGGATAGCCCAGAGTGTGCACGACCTTGCCGGGAACCCATTTGTCCTCTGGGATGCGCCAGACCTCCTTGACGCCGAAGCCGTACGTCTGAGGGTCCGCGTTGGCGCGCAGGTTGAAGTTCTTCACCGCGGTCTTGGTGAGCGACCCGTGTGCGCCTTCCGCGAGCAGCGTAACCTTCGCTACGAACTCCATGCCCGGCTCGAACGAGTCCTTCATACGCATCTGCCTGTCGAGACCGACATCGTTCGTGACGACTCCACGGACGCCGTCTCCCTGCTCGTTGTATAGCAGCGACGCGCCAGCAAAGCCAGGATACACCTCGACGCCCATCTCCTCCGCAATGCCGCCTAGCCAGGAAACGAACTGGGAGAGTGAGAGCACGTAGTTGCCCTTATTGCCCATCTGTGGCGGGTGCGGCATAGGAATTGCTCGTGTGCGCGTGAGGAACAGCATCGACGACGATGTAGCTGGCTGCGTGAGCGGGTGGCCAGGCCGGCTCTGCCAATCTGGTAACAGCTCATTCAGCGCGCGGGGCTCGATAGCAGCACCGGAGACGATATGTGCGCCTGCGCGGCAGGTCAGCGTTTCGGACGACGACGACTCGGGTCCGTTGCGCACGCACCAACTTCGCTGGCCTTCTCGAGCACGACGACGCGTATTTCGCGACCGGACTCTTGCTCGAGCTGCTTTAGCCGTATAGCGGCGCTCAGCCCAGCAGGCCCGGCGCCGACGATGCAGACGTCGACCTCTTCAGCCATCCGCTCGACCTTGCTGGCGTCGAAAGGCTCTCGCTGGCGTAGAGCGCGAGAAGCGTGCAGTCGCCGTACGCCATGCAGTCGCAGACACCGGCGGCTGAGCATTGTGGGGAAAGTTAAAGCACAATGAGCGCGCTCTCGAATTCAAATGCTGGTCATTGGGTCGCGGGTGGGCACGTGATTCGGCCGGGGCATAACTTGAACTAAACTTACTACGCTAGTGTACAGGTCATTCTACAGGAGTGAGGATAATAGGGAGTACATTCGTGTCGTTGGTCTTCAGAACCGGACGCGTTACGATGCTAGACCTGCTCGCGATTTGCTCCACAGGAACAGCCAGTTCGATCTTGAACGCGCGCACGAGATGGAAAAGCAGCGCCTTGAACTCGATAACCGCAAAACGATATCTGCCCACGAGTCAGTTTCGTCTGGTTGCGGTCGCGAGCCGAGCAGGGACAGACTGACCCAATGCAGCTTCGCGGACCTCCTATGAATGTCATAAGGCCTGCGAACACCCCAGGAATGCTGTTGGCCTTGTCGGGCACGGAGAGCCACCGCTCCGGTCTAAAGAGCGGGTAAGATCGCGCGTAAGAGGTGGAGGGAAACCCAAGCTGAGCGGAACTCGCGCGCGTCCTCGCCCCAGATATCCTCAGCGCGGTTCAACGCCAAGATTGGCACAAATATACTGTCTCCCTTCTTGATGTTAACCTCGTGCACCGTCCGCCCTTTGCGATCGACAATAGGTGTGGCGAGAGGTACAACGTCGTCTTGCGCTGCGACGCGTACAGTCGAGCCCACGACGGAGTACACGCGCATGGTCTCGCGAACGACCGCATCCAGGTACGGAAGGGCATTGAGGTCGTCCATTGTTGGATTATCGGTCGGGACGGCCAGTAGTTCCTCGCGCAGCTTTGCCTGTACATCGAGATGCTGTGACAGCGCATAGAAGCACCACGTCGTAGTCGAAGCTGTTGTTTCGTGCCCTTGAGAAGAATAATGCATAAGCATCTACACACGGCATGTGGCATGGCGATGCGTACCAGCGACCAAGAAAGTGGGGACCTCTACAGAGGCAAGAGAATCATCAGTGAGTAAATCGTGGGAAAGAATGATAACGCACGACCCAAGACCTCCTCGTCGGACAGGCGCAAATGAGAAGGTACATCCTTGTCCATGTTGGCACGTATAAGAAGCGTCAGGAGGTCGCGTCCCGCCGACTTGCTCTCCCCAGCGCGAATCGCCCGTTTCTTCTCGGTTATGAGCTCCATTCCGATGCGATCCATCACGGCGCGAGCCTCGTCCGTCTTCCTCTGCTGCTTGTTGGGAAGCCACCTCAAGACGGGTATGACGTTTCTCAGGAAGTTCAGGAGGCGGAACTGCTGGGAGGTCGAAAAGACGGCGCCGAACGCGTCCGAGAGCTCGTTTGACTGATCTTTCAGCGCGTTGAAATGATAGTCGAACCCTGTGCAGCTGTTAATAACCCACTATTCCGTAGACTGTAGAGCAAACGCGCCTGCGAGTCCAATGATGTCTAATGTGGCTTTGCTCAACCAACTGAGAGCGTCGACTTCGGCTGAGCCACCGCCCGCTGTGACCTTAGCGCGCCAGACATCGCGGAGCTGTGTGACGCGAATTCAGGATGTTGTTTGCAGCGGATAGAAGCTGCATACCTCGGCCGACTTCTCGAGGAAGATGTCCGTCAGCTCACGCGTTTGCGCAATACCGAACGCCGGGTTCATGATCCTGCGCTGTACGAAGTGTCAGTGCCAAGGCGACGAATACGATTTGACACTACAACGTGCCTGTTTTCTGTGCTGTTCCCCTGGAGCATCGACGGGTGAGGTAAGTCTCGAGCTGCAACGCAACATTGTTCGCCGCACCTTCCGTGAACAGCACACCTGCACGCTGCGCGTCAGCTCCAGCAACAGTACAAAAGTACATGTGCACACCTTCGCCCAGAATGGCTGCCAGACTGTTCCTCATCAGTTCGGGCTTGACCCAGACCTGCGTGTTGTTCAAGATGTGTCCAATCGCGCGCGTGTCGGTGCTGAAGAAGCGATACTCTGCAACATAGTCAGCACCTGGAACGTCGAGTATAGTCTCGAAGGAAGATACGCACGGCCCAGGAAGGCGTGGTAGCGGAAAGTCTTGCCGTACTCCTTGACCCATTGTTCGTGAATGACCGAGTTGTCCGCCTTGAAGATAGCTCTGAGGTTGCCCCAGATGAAAGACTCGCTCTTCGGGCCGGGGAGATGGCGCAGCGGCGTCGTGAGTCTGTGCCAGACACTGCGGGCGAGCTTGTTGGCGGCCCAGTACGCTGCGAGCGCGCCGAGCGCGAGGGCGACGTTCCCGATGGACAAGTTCGCGGTAGAAATCATGGGGGTAGCTCAAGGACGACGTGTCTGTTTGATAGGTATAAGTACCGTGTCTGCCGTCGACTGCGGCCTTGAAAGGTGTGAACGCGTCGTCTCGGCGTCGTCGGCGTCAGGCTGCGGCGGCCGTGTTTGAGGGGAAAGGAACCGAGATCCTGGACCAAACACGCGTCCCAAAGTTTCCAGGCACCGAGAATCGCAAGAAGGCAGTGCAAGAGCGCCTCAGCTACTTCAGCCACCGCAGGTGTCCCGCGCGTAAGCCCTTCAGGTAGATCTTTGAGCATACATATGACATGAAGGTAGTATTGTGCGCATTAGTATCAGGTATCCGACGGATCACGTTATACAGAGAACACCAATTGGTCTTCGTACACTCATTCTACAGGAGTGATAAGCAATGGGACCTGGTTACTCCCGTCTGTCTTCAACATGGGGCGAGACAAGAACGTCGACTTGTGGCCGATCTGCTCGGGAGGAACAGCCAGCGCAACGTTGAATGAACGAACGACGTGGAACAGAAGCGCCTTGAACTCGACAATCGCAAACCGATATCTGGGTACGATTATCAGAATTAGTGTAGCTCAAGCAAAAAATACAGCGAACTGACCCAATGCAGCTTCTCGGACCTCCGATGAACGTCGCGAGACCAGCAAAGATTCCTGGAATGTTACTGGCCTTCTCAGACATATTCATCCAGCGTTCGGGTCTGGATAAAGCATAAGGACGGCTGGACACGACTTCGACGACGGTGTAACTCACCGGAACTCATGTGCGTCGCTACCCCAGATGTCTTCGGCGCGGTTGAGAACTGTGATAGGCACGAAGATGACGTCTCCCATCTGAACCCTATACAAGGGTAAGTAACAGTGTATGCCAACATGTGAGATTGTACGCGTACTTGATTTCGTTCATGACCTGGCCTTTGCGATCAGTAATGGGTGAGCTCAACGGGATGACGTCGTCTTCGAGTGCAGAGCGAAGGGTGGATGCAACGACGGAGTAAAGGCGCAGTGTTTCCCGAACTACGGCGTCAAGGTATGGAAGAGCATTGAGGTCGTCCATCGTCGGATTCTCCGTCGACACAGCGAGCAATTCGTCGCGTAACTGCGTCTGAATCTCTGGGTGGATCGAGAGCGCGTAGAGGCACCATGCGGTGGTAGTGGCAGTAGTTTCGTGCCCTGCAGAGTACGATTAACGTTTGGCAAGGCAGCTTGCACGATACATACCAGCAACTAAAAAGGTCGGGACCTCTGCGCAATTCGACGTCAGCCTTTCCGTAAGCTAGAGCTGCTGACCAACGCACGTCCCAGGACCTCTTCATCCGTTAGACGCAGATGAGGAGGTACGTCCTTGTCCATGTTCGCGCGGATGAGAAGCGAGAGAAGGTCGCGCCCGGCCGACTTGCTGTCTCCACCTCGAATGGCACGCTTCTTCTCGTTGATCAGCTCCATCCCAATGCGGCTCATCGTCTTGCGCGCATTATCAGATGTCCTGGTGCGTTCATCTGGAATCCATTTGAAGCCGGGGATGAACTCCTTGAATATATCGAACGTTCGGGGCTGCATCGCCGCTCCGAATATTGACTTGAATGCGTCTGATAGTTCGTTCTGACGCTCCTTGAGAGCGTCAAAGTGATAGTCGAATCCTACAATGATAATGTCAAGCTAAGTGGATGCGTCTCCTGTCCACAGAGAGCGTACCTGCCACGCCGATGATATCTAGAGCTGCTTTGGACATCGAGGAGAGGGCATCAACCCGAGCCTCTCCCCCGCCCGCGGTGACTTGCGCGCGCCATATGTCGCGAAGCTGTGAGAGTCGCATTACGGCCTATACGCATGTAGAGAGAGGCGGGACACACCTCAGCCGACTTCTCCAAGAAGATGTCTGTGAGCTCCCGGATCTGTGCAACGCCAAACGCGGGGTTCATCGTCCTGCGCTGCACTGGCAGTCAGTGACGAACGACGGCCGAAGATATAGCATTAACGTGCCTGTCTCCTGTGCTGTTCGCCTGTCATATGGACCATGGGAATGAGTGACTGAAGAAGAAAGGCGTTGCACATGATCGTATCGCACCTTCCGCCGACAGGATACCTTCAGGAGCGGATGAGACAGAGCGAATGAGCGAATGGGAACAATGCTGACCTTCGCCTAATACAGTTGCAAGACCGCGTCGGGCAAGTTCTGGCTTCACCCATATGTGCGAGTTGCTGAAGATATGGGCGATGGCGCGTGTGTCCGTGGTGAACAGTCGGTACTCTGTGGCGCACCAGTCGGTCAGAATCCAGCGCAGTGCAGTTGCCGAGCGGGAACTGCGACGCACTTCCGAAGAATGCGTGATAGCTGAACGCCTTGCCGTATTCCTTTAGCCAGGCCTCGTAAATGACGGCGTCTTCTGACGCAAAGACCGTCTTCAAGTTGCCCCAGATCATGGACTCATTCTTTGGTCCGCGGAGGTTGCGCAAAGGTGTGTTGAACAACAGCCACACACGGGTCCACAGCTTCGAGATTGCGTAGAACGCGGTGAGCGCTCCAAGCGCCAACGCGAAGTTGCCCAGTGACAAGGCCATGGTCAAGAGGAGACGCGCGGAGTTACGAGTTACAGCAGTGCACCTAGTGCACGTTATTTTTGACTGATATGTAAGGGGAAAGGATGACGTGTCCGTCGCGGCTGCGTATGCGGAGCAATCAGCGCGTTCGCCACC
>KV426277.1:30402-57794 GCA_001632375.1 Exidia glandulosa HHB12029
TTGAATCGTCCCGCGGCGCGTTCTTCGAATATTAAGTTCGTATTGTAGAAGCGTGTAGAGCACAGCGTTGTCTTCCGCGATACAAACCTTTGCAGGTTTGCACAGGCGAGCGCGTGAAATGGGCAACCCGGACAGCGATCTAGTTCAGCAGACCAGCGTGGCAGCACCGAGGCGGAGAGCTGGGAGACGCGAGAAGCCCGTTTTCCAAGCAACAGAGAGATGGTCATCTGCGATTGCAGCCGTGTGAGGTGGTGGGAGGAAGCAAAGAGCGACAAAGCACACCTAGTGCACGTTATTTTTGACTGATATGTAAGGGGAAAGGATGACGTGTCCGTCGCGGCTGCGTATGCGGAGCAATCAGCGCGTTCGCCACCTGCAGGTTACCTGCGTAGGCGAGCCGGCAGGTTGGCGCGCTCTCGCAGAGCGCAAGACGTGCAAAGTCCCAAGTCTCGTGGGCAAGCCGGCTCTCGCAGAGCGCGAAACGCGAAGTGCTCTGCAGCGCTCTCGTAGTTGCAAGCGCGCGAGTCAAAGCTCGCGACAAATACTCCCGACCATATCGATCGCCGGCGTTTTGGACCAACCCTTCACGCCTTCCGCCGAGATAATACGGTCTATATTCTCTATCAGGAATGCTAGATATTACCCTCAAATAGCATTATGCGCTGTCTCCCGTTCTTAAATACCAAGCCTGGAATTTATCTCGAATTTCTTTGAATTAGCGGCCGGCTCCGGCACCCTCGCTCGCACTGCTGCCCGTCCAACTGCCCGTCCAACTCGGCCTCCGTTCGTAGCATGAAACGCGGCAAGCATGCTGTTGCACCGTCGAAGCGTGCAAAGGTTACGATTATAGGAGCAGATGAGGACGGTATGAGTGTCGTCTCCTCCAAAGTTTACGGGCCTCTTGCAGCAGAGGCGCGCAGTACGGCTCTGCGTCGTGAGAATGAGCGTTCGGCAGGTACCCCCTAGACAACTCTGCTATATACTGGACTAAGATGAGTCTATAGAGAGCACTGGAACGAGCCTGAACGTTGACGACCCTGCCGCCGACGGTGGCGGAGGAGACTCGCCTGTTGGCCGTCTGTGGGACAGTTCTGGCCCACCGTCCCCGGCCTCTAGCACATCAACTGCCTCTCATGATGTTTCTGGCGAGCTTCACGATGCATTTGTGGAGCACCGTCAGCCGTACGTTGTTGGTCATGGTACCGTTGTTTTACGAACTCATCAACACTCAGTATCAACACACGTCAGGTTCCCCTTGCAACCTGGGGACTACGTCGCGCAAGAGCTGTACAGACATGGTCAGCGCAGCTGCAGGAGCTTATTGACGCGTACCTCGAGCTCAAGCACACGAGTACCACTGCTGGCGCGCCGCCACCAACAGCGTTCCCACAGTATTCCACCGACGCCCATGTCTTGGAGTCCCCAATCCGTGGAACTGTTCAGCTGGTCGATCTATCTGGTGATATGTCATTTCGCCTCACGCTGTGCTTGCACTGACAGAAAGCTTCTCGCAGCTGTGTACCTTCTACCTCGTGCTGAGCTGGGCGCAGGTCATGCGAACGTCGCACTGCTGGGGCTTGGGTACTTAGGAAGTAGTCCTACCCGTCCCACTATCGCATTTTCGGTGCGAACATTGCTCTTGTTCGAACGACTGCGTGCGCGTGCGCGTACCGGCAAGATGAACTTCGTCCGCGCATTCTGCGACATCCTGAATGTATGTATTCTGGTTCACTGTTCTCAACGTTGGCTCACGTACTACTGTTTAGATTCCATACATCACCTCTGTTCGAAATCGCTTCGCCGATGCGGTCGACGCTTTGGGCCGGATTCTCCGCGGAGTGGAGGAACGTGTTCGCATTCAGCTGCATCGCGACAAGGTATGGCGCGTGAAGAACGGCTGCCCTGCGTGCAGCTACAAGGTGGGTCCGGTATATGTAATCTTAACGTACATTGACATGGGCTTTGCAGTGCGATGGCGAAGGAGCGCTCGTCTTTGCGCGGCAACTCACCATGGACGGCAACAACTCGCTAAAGCGCTTTCTGGGTCCTGGATCAGTCTTCGAGGTCCCGTTCGAGTCAGAATATCTCCTTGGGCGAGACTACACGGACCAGTTCAAGGACGAGGTTCAGACACAGCGTCAGCGTGCAGGGAAGGCCCCAGATCCTAACGCGCCAGCTGACGATGCTGCCGCGGGACTTGAGGAAACTGAGTGCTCGTCCCGCTGGCGCAATGCTCGTCCGGAGAGTGAGAAGACCGCGCAGTGGGATGCCCTTGATGAAACGGGCGTGTTCCTTTGCGCATGTCGACACGGTTTCATCGTTGCCGCTGTCGACATGTGGCAAAGTGGAGAACTGTACGCCTGCAGCTTCATACTGAAATCAATCTGACATTGTCGCAGTGCAAAGTATCCGCTCGCGATCGTCTATTACCTCCTTGAAGTTCTGGGCGACGACGGCCTTCTCCAGCTCGGGTACGATATCGGCTGTGTCAACTCCGGGACAGCGGGACGCTCTTCCTTCGGCGAGCGCGTCAAGGCCCTCGTTCGCTACGTCGTAGGCTCGTTTCACGGTCACGCCCACAACCGGCCATGCCAGCTTGGCTTCCACCCTCGCTATATCGAAGGGTCTGGGCGAGAAGACTTTGAAACTTGCGAGCGCATCTTCTCGGTCACAAACCTCATCGCACCGCTCATCCGTCACGCAACACCGTACCACCGTCATGAAGATATGGATGTCGCGTTTGCTACCTCGGACTCGGAAAAGTATGCGTCCATTGGTACGTCTGCACAGGTTGCACTTACGTTGTTTATTGACGCATGTTCTAACCACCGCAGGTTCACTCCTGCTCAGCAAGTTCAAGGACGCCAAAACGAAGATCGCCGAGCACGAGAGTGCCATGCTTCGTATCCGTAACAACCCGCGCTATACGGACGAGTTCTTCCACGCGCAGCTCGCTGACGAGCGTTCATACCTTCTCGGGACGAACACGGTGACCGCAGCCACCGTTCAGGAGGAGCTGGCGCACGAGTACCTTATTATCCTGGATCTTTTCGAGAAGGCAAAGTATGTATTCCAGCTCTTCTCCAAGTGTACCGTACTGACTTATTGTTAGGTCATCGCTTGCGGCGCTGGGCATGCCGATTGCGACGTATCGAGCGCCCGGTGACGCGGACAAGGCGAACAGAAAGTGGCTTGCCGCGAAGCGACGCGTGCGCGAGCGTGAAGAGCAGCTCGAAGCTCTTGAGGAGCGTATGGACGTCGACGAGCGTTGGACCAAGACGACACCGGCCTACATCGACGCGATGCAGTACAAGGCGCGACGCGCCTACGCGAAGGTGCTTGACGAGCTTGAGCGTGCCGTTGTAAGCCGTCTGCTTGAGCTCGAGAAGCTCAACATGCGCTCGACAGGTATGTACAGCGTCTGTGTCCCAGATCCGTACCCACTGACCAGCTTTGACAGGTTACAAGCTTCGTCGTCATATCGCCAAGGCGTTGAACCGGCGCGGTGCAACCTTGGTCAACATCCTGCAGCGGTACAACAAGGCAGCCAAGGCGCTGACGCCGCCCCGTGCTACCCTTACGCGCGAGCAGGTACTCGACATCGCATTTATCGCTGACTTTTCGATCCTTCGACAGGACGTTGGCACCCAAGAGTGGGCGCAACCCGCAATTCGCCAGCTGACGACAGCGTGGGCGGAGACAGCACGCGCGAACGAGGAGCTGCAGCGCATTCGAATTGAGGCAGTTCGCGTGCGCACCTGGATACGCGACGAGGAGGACAACCTCAACACGCACATTACGACGCTGTCAGCGGGCAACACCTTGCAAGCACGGTTGCTCGTGAAGGAGCTGGACGCTCGCGCGCAGATCCTCCATGGCGTCCACACTCGGATCCTCACCGATCTCGACGCGCTCGACGTCACGGACGGTCTGAAGAAGCCACGGAAAGCAGGCCGACGTGCGGGAGACCCAGAAGGTCGTCAATACGCACCGCGGCAGCCAGTCCGCATCCCGCTGCCGCCGCTAGTCGTCACACGAGGGCCAGCGCAGGCCGGGCAGCAGGAGGAGGGCGAGCTCAGTGACGAGGAGGACGATGTGGGTAGGCATACTGGCTTGAACGATAATGATGCAGAGGAGTTGGACGCTTTTTTACAGGCAGTCGACGCTATTGCACGTTGACGAGAGAATGGACTTTTACTCGCCATGTACCCTACGTGAGATGATTACTGTAGACTATGTCATATACAATCACACAATGTATTCCTGCCCTAAATCAATCGGATCGTGTGGGAAGTGTCTCACCTTGAGAGACTTCGAGTCGGGTCGCCACCACATGCACTCAATTTCTGACTGGGGTGAGGCACACTTTGCGCCCTATGAATGCAGAGTTCTGAGCTATCTCTATCTGATATACACATACTCATGGGGCAGAAGCCCCAGGTTTAGAGTATATGTCTATGAGCACATCGGCTGAGACCGACTCGGACTCGACGCTCTCCAACGTCTTGCATCCCGGGGCGGAACAGGTTTAAAGCTGTAACCTATATATATTGTACTGATGTGCTCTTATCTGCTTGATATTTCTCGCTCTAGAGTGGCAGAGCTACGGTCAGAGCACTATTGCTATTACCTTGTCGGCCAGCTGCTGGCGACTCAATTACACCCTTGGGGGACTCGCTTTGTACTCTCACCGTATAAGGTTATTACAGCGTGTATTAGGAGCTATGAAAAAGGGTATGGTAGTGCTTGATCTGATTTACTTTCGCATGGCGGTCACCGCGATGCGCGCGGTACATGTTCACTGTAATGCGCGTCACCCGCATAACCAGCGCTCCAGCAAGCAACAGTCGCTCTGCAGCTCTAGTAATGGTCACTTTAAGAGAGTAAACTGCCTCTCACGTGCTTACTGGGTCAGTTATTCAACATGCATAGCTCGAGAGGCGTCGAGTTCCTGACTGTCCAAGTTATCATGCTTAGCAATACCTGTTGCATTGCCAACCCGGTGTGCTATAGCAAGGACCAGGTATACTACAGCCACATTCAGTCAGACATACCAAAGACATTGAGTACAATTTGCTGCTGCTTCGGATGTCCGCTGCTGTGCAAATGCAGTGGACGGTTCCGAGGTGTTGAAACCAAGCAAGCAAGTCCGTACGCATCCGCCCAGTCCTTAACCAATAGACCGGTAGTGAGACTCGGTTTAAATCTCTCAGAAAGCGAGAGTAATGGTGCTGTATACCTTTAGGACACTGTCTCAGTGTCTGTGCTGAATGCGGGGGAGGAAAGCACCATAGGAAGCTCCACTTACTCATCTTCCTACGAGTCAAACTGCTCGCTTCTCATACTGTTTTTCCCATTGACATAGCGTATGGAAATCATATTCATAGCATAATCATATTCATAGCATAAATGACATACACAGGCACAGTCGAAAATACCGCAAGTCTATGCGCCGAATCGGAAGGGATGTGAAGGATTGAAGGAAAACATGTTGGGGTCCGGATACGAGAATGGCACAGGTGGGACATTGAGATTAAAGGACTCGAAGTCAAAATCGTCAGGAAGAGGCGGGAAAGGGAGGGGTAATGGTTCCGAAGATAGTGAAGGGATGGGACGTGGGACGTCGAGGGCAGCACCGCTGTTGACTGGAATAAGTGCGGCACGCTGTTCCTGTCCATACAGAGCACTAGCGCTGGACAACGTTGGCACTGCGGGTGCTTCCGGTTCGATATGGGGGCCAGTATGGGCCGGTCCAGCACTCGCTGTTGGTGCTGGAGAAGAGAAATTGATGCTGTGAGTGTCTAATCGAGAGCTTTAGAGAGTAACGTACGCAGAGGAGCTGTCCTCTGTGTCGGCGGAGGAGTGAGAAGAGCCGAGCGCGGTGTGGCCTCGGCGTCGAGCGTGACAGCGGGTTCTGTTGGCGTACTCGTCGTCTTCTTCTCCCATCGCACCGTCCCGTCCTTGATCAGCGTATACAGCCTCTCGCATTTCTTATCGCCCAGCAGGTGCATCTGACCAAATGGGATATCATCTGGCCATCCGCGCAACTCGACCTCGTGCTTGATACACAGGCTGTCGTACTGCTTCCACTTCAGGTTCAGTTTTTCGTCGCCCGTCAGGACGCCTGGCTTCTATGTCAACACATCCCGGACGCGTGACAGGACGCACGCACGCAGGCCGGAACGAAGGGCATTGGTTACCATTGTGGAGGCTTTCGTTTTGCGGCCATCCGCGTCCCGCACTGCACGCGTCCCGTTAGACTTATAACAACCCCCAGAAGGACGCGCACCATTGTCGCCCCAGACTGCGTACTCGTCCAGTGCATACACGAATTTGCGCGACGACATTCCGAGCTTGAGCTCGACGAACTTCTCGGCCGTCTGCGAGAAGACGACTTGCGGCATGAACTCGAACTTCGACCTCCCTTTCGTCACCACCAGCGCGAAGTCAATCTGAGCGTGGTGGAAGAGCGTCTGAAGCTGTCCCTGACTGTAAGTGTTGTTCTGTGTCCAGTGTAGATGCTCATACGTACTAAGTTCTGGCATTTGTCGACAGTGCGAGTGACCTCAAGGAGTGTCGCGCGTGTGGTCTTCCCATCTGTCTTTGGCATTGCAGGTACGCCACGGTTCGCCTCCATTTCCATGCGCAGAGTCTCGTACAGTACTAACTCGTCGTTATCCCAGTCCTCGTTCTCCATCGCGTCCCGGAGCCGACCATACGTCTCGACAGCCTGTATTTGTGCGTCATCCCAGGACGATGTCTCTGCATAGATAACGTGAGTATCGAGTCACCACTTCCGCAGTAGCGACGTACCCTTTCGTGCAATGCTCATAACCGCATCCCACAGCCGCAGCTCCCGTTGCTTTGCGACGACCGGCATAGCGAGATGCGCTGCCTCGCGAGCGTCTGCAGGAGAACAGTCGTACTCTGCTGCTATCCCGTTGAGTCCCGGAAGGACTGTCGTGCGCACAAAGTCTGCGATTCGTTGGTGGAAAGCCACTGCACGCTGCCGAGCCGCTTTCTTCTTTTCGTATGCCGTAGAGACGGACTCCGCACGTGCTCGGGCACCTGGATGACTCGTCTGTGGCGTATCGTAATAGTCTGGAGCATTATAGAGCCCCTGCCGAGACATCGTAGTGCGCCGCGGAGTTCAGAACCTCGTCGCACGATCTCTTCGTTCCGCGCTCTAGTGCGATGAGAGCTCGAGTTATCTTTGGGATCTACATCGTCCTCATTGCTCTGACATCTCTCGCCCTTGCGGGAGACAAGAAGAGTCGACCCACGCGCCAGAAGAACGTCGATAAGCCGCCTGCCTCTCGCCGAGCAAAAATCCCCTCCGACGACGAGGGACCAGCACCTGCCCCCAGCGAGAGCAATGTTCAGACCGACGGACACACCCCTGATGTGTCGGATCGCACTGAGGGGTCAGCACCATTCACCCCTCGCCACCACCGTGTCACGTTCTCCATAGGCCACTCTCGTCTCGACTCGTCTCCCCCAACAACCCCTGCTCCTACCACTCCGTTTGAAAACCGTCGCACGGCCAGTTTGTCCCCTCCGCGTCGTCCCTCCTCTCCCCTCTCAGCGACAACCCGGTCGTTGACACCGGACACCCCAGAGCGCATCGGCCGCCGGTATCTGCTGTTGGACCAGACTCCACCCTTCCGAGAGTTCTACAGTCGACCCCGTCTCGCTCAGGCTCGCCGTGCTGTATTACCGAATGACCAACTCGCCCGCACGTTCCATCCATGGTATATCTTTAATCGAGACAATCGTCGGAAACGTCACAAGGAGATGTTGGACGAAATCAAGCGGATTGTGCGTTCTTACATACAAATCTTTGCACATCCACTAACATTGTCATTAGCTCAGAGACCTCGACTACTCGACCAACTCGCATTTCGTCTTGCTCATCGGGAGGCCAGAGAAGAACCCTGCGCTTCCGGACGAAAGCGCAGAGCTCTTCACGAGCCGTACGATCAAGCAGCGGCACGAGTTCTCCGACCTTGCCGACCAGTGGCTCGACGACTTCCGGTCGGACATCGCAGAGCCACGACGAGAGCAGCATGTAGAGCTTCTGCGGCAGGCACGTGCCGAGGAGAAGGCTGAAGAAGAAGAGGTAGCCAGAGAAGCCAAACGTCGCGAGGAGCGCCGTGCCAATGCCGCATTCCAACGACTCGTCAATGCCCACGCGAAGAAGAAGGTGTCGAAGGCGAGCGACGGAACCGACACGGACTCCACAGCTCGGGGACGCACCTCCACACGCGACAAGGGCAAGGGAAAGGCCACTAGCTCACCACCCCGAACTCTCTCTCCTGTCTCGCCGCTGTCATCTCTTACGGAATCGATCGTATCCTCATCCTCCCGCGCTACATCTCCCATCGCCCCCGTCGCCCCAGTCAGGGTCAAGTCCGAGGTGATTGACCTTGCATCATCCTCGGACTCTGAGGACGAGGAGATGGGCGCCATTCAAGCCGCAATCACGAACTCTCACACGACATTCAACTCTGAGCAGTACCGCGGCCGTCCCATTCCTTCATCTTCACGCGTTACGCTCGACGGACCAGCAGTACCCGCCGCAGTCATCCCGCCGCGTGCATTGCATCTGCAGCGTGCGCTGGACCAGGCACTCAGGCCTCCGAATGCAACCAGCCCGCCGGCCGCTGTCATCCCGCACGCAGGTGTGGTGCACACCTCTGCTGTTGTCACCGACCGCGACACGCCGCGTCTGCAGTCCAACATGCCCGACGACATATGTGACTTACTGCGCGCGCTCGATATCCCGCCGGCCCGTTGGCTTCGATTCGAGTACGTCTGGCGCACTACAGATCCGCGGGAGTACGAGGCTGCGGTGCAGAGCCTGAACGAACGATTCAACCTCGGATTACACGAAGACCTGGTCTTCGACATTGTAATCCTTTTCTCGCGTCACCCTCCGCCGCCGCGTGCATAGTAGTACCTGGTCTGCTTTGCCAATATATGTCGTATGCTTATGCCCAAAGTCTCGCACCACCGCGGATCGTACTTGCACGCGCATGGAGCCTTTATGGACTGTGCACGCGTGCATGCTAATATCCATACTCACCCTACGCCGGTAACGCGCTCGTCCGGGCGCGCAGGGAGGAGTCGTGCAGTCATAGGCACGGGCTCGAAGACAACGCAGAGCAGCAAGGCGCAGACGGGCGCGCACGCGTTTGACGCTGTGCGTCCATCTAAGGAACCGCATGCGAGTCGAAGATCAAAACGAAGTGGTGTATTGCGCGCTGGCGCACGCTGTGTGCACGGATGGCGAGGTACGCTGGAGTACGAGCGAGACCGCTGAGTGAGCGTGCCGGACCTCCGGTGTCGGCCGGTAATTCAGAGAAATTCGAGATAAATTCCAGGCTTGGTATTTAAGAACGGGAGAGAGCGTATAATACTATTTGAGGGCTGTATCTAGCATTCCTGATAATGAATACATATCGTATTATCTCTGCGGACGGCGCGAGGGGTTGGTACAAAACGGCGGTCGGGAGTATTTGTCGCGAGCCCTGCGCGCTTGCAACTACGAGAGCGCCCGTGCGCGCTCCAGAGCACTTCGCGTTTCGCGCTCTACAAGAGCCAGCCTGCCAACGAGACTTGGACTTTTGCACGTCTTGCGTTCTGCGAGAGCGCGCCGACCTGCCGGCTCGCCTACGCAGGTAACCTGCAGGTGGTGAACGCGCTGATTGCTCCGCATACGCAGCCGCGACGGACACGTCATCCTTTCCCCTTACATATCAGTCAAAAATAACGTGCACTAGGTGACAAAGCAGGTGCGGGGCGCGCCGTCTGGCACACGCCAATCACAATGTTACCTCCATCTTCACCTGTTGTTGGTACGCGCACAGCCCATTGCACATGCGTCCGCTGACTTGGTCCACCGCACGAGCATATGGAGAACGCTGGCATTGTCTCCGAGTCCGCGCATGCATCCCGAGCTCCTGCGTGCCGTAATTACTGGGTCGAGGGGACCCTGCAGCTGCGTAATAGAGCATATGTCCATAGAGAAAGTCACAGTTGTCCCCGAATCGCGCACCAGTCAATATGTTCCCCAGAAGTCGACGACTCTTCAGTTCGAACATGTTGGGAGTCTGCTAACCAAACCAAGCCTCCCCCAAAAAGTCAAATGACGTATATTGAGCCTGAAGAGTGAAAAGGAAGACAATGTAGTGGCCAAGAAGTTTAACGAGTACGCTTGTCTCGTGAGAACACTGCCTTCGTCAGGACCTTCATCGCCAGCCCCTATAGCTTTCTCCGACCTCTAGAGGGGTGTGTCCATCATATCACCCCGGAGTGTAGCTATGCGGCCGATAGGTCGGAAAGTGAGGAGGCAGTTAGCCGAGATGATGAGAAGGACGTTGGCGTGAGGTCGCCGTCTGCAAGGATGTCTTCAATGGCAGAACCATCAAGGAGCCGCGAAAGGACGTCGACGACCTGCCTAGCACAGTATACGACAGAATGCGATTGCCCGGCTGTCTCGTGGTCATACGGAATGGACAACGCAGCTGTAAGGTCGAAGTTGCGGTCACCCGTAACTGCATGTCCGAGGTGCCGAACGTCATCGAGGGAGAAGCCTATGATATCCAAGAGGTCTGGTCGATGCGTAAGGTCTATAGTCTTCTCGCGAAACATAGCCCTGTTCGTCAAAGGAAGGATGTTGCCGAGCGGTCGACCGGTGATGAAGCCGCGCCAAACGAAGTAACCGAGGTCCTCGAGTACGGGACCCACTATAAGCGCGCAGAGCTCGAATTCCAAGTAGAAGGTGGCGGTCCCACTGACGCGCTCAAATGGCGCAGTGTAATTGTCAAAGGCCACAGACAAACGATAATTGAGGGTCTGTAGCAGATTCTGCAGAAATCAGCTTCAGCAAGCAGTACACAACTAAACGAACCTTGAGTCCGCTGTATGTGTGTCTCCAAGCATCATCGGCAGGTGGGCGACGGGAGCGGAGAACATCCTTGTTTGCTTCGTAGAATGAGGCGATAAGGTCCTTGACGAACGTCGTGCAGGCGATGGAGATTCCTTCGTACGTCCCGCCTTGACCATGTGGCAGTAGGTCTACCAGCCGCTCGAGGTCAACGACGAGCGTCAGGATGTCGTTGTATGTTCGGCCCAACATCAGACCCTTGCGAGGGCGAGGGAATCGACCACCCACTCGTTTGTCACAGAACCACGACGTTAGGAGCGAAACGAACGCAGTCTTGCCGTAGCCCGAGTAGCGGAGGATGATTGAGATGCGGAAGTCGGCATTGTGTTTTAGGTTGTAGAGTAGGCTGATGAAGTCGGACTTGTCTACGAAGAGCGTGCCGGGCTGCGAAGTAAAGCGCTGATACTGCGGCTGCAGAGGAATGGACTTGGTCTGAAAAGACGGGTCAACATTATTGAGTACGAAGATACGATATCGAGCATCTTACCTGATTGAGGCCCGATACACGGCATACGTTGCCTTCTAAGCGGCGGATGCCTTTGATAGAGAGAGCTATTGAACCTGTCAGCGCGCTGGTAGCTAAAATAAACTCAAGTATACAAACGTGGACTTGCAGGGTCCAGCCCAATGACCAGATTGATCGACTTCCATGAGAACGAACCGCCGGCGAAGACTGACTGGACAGGAACTTCAAGTTCTGGTTGAATATGAGTAGCACGCTTGGGATCGGTGAAGTCGATGTCTTCCAGTAGCGCGATGAGATCCTGTCCACTAGGCAGATCGACCTTCCAGACGTCGTGACGGGACAAAGACCTGCCGCAATCGCAAAAAGCGTGCCACTCGGCCTCCAAATGCTCTACGAGTTCGTCCACGCGAAGGCCGTTGTTGCTCTCGACGTCGACATGAAGCAAGCGCGGCGTGCGGACGAATCCACTGTCGTGATGTTGTATGGCGATTATCAGGTCGTTCACAGATGTCGACATGACGGCGTGGTAAATGTCTCGGGGAAAGAAGGTGCGCGCGGTTTCAATTCCTAGTGCTCTCTAATGACCGACTCGACCCCTTTTCGTTCTTTGTGGCGCCCATACTGCCGCTAGCACGGTTGACTCGCAGGCATTGGGTCCGCCCGACATGCATAGATGCAAGTAGCGGTGAAGCAGTGGCCGATGCAAGTCTACAAGTCCGGCTAACAATCGACAAGCCCCTCTACATATCCGCTGGACAAGTATAACTGGCACCTTATCGACAATGAGAACCCCGATCAAGACGAAAGTGCCGTCTAGTAGTGTACCATAAGCCATGGCCAGAAGAACCTTAGGAAGACAGGCGGTCAGCAAACGGCACCATTCTGGCGCAGACGGCGAGCTCTCGTCATACTTGAGTACCACCGAGCTGGCGCACGAGGCAAAGTTCTTAAGCAGAACCTCGAGCGTCAGAGCTGTCCCTGTGCTGTCGCCCGAAGTCGGATCGCGGCGCGTTTTCGCGTATCCAGTGAGTGACCCAGGTCCCAGGGGCAACTTCCAGACAGCGATCGAGTTCAAGCAAACCATGCCCAAGCAGCATGACATCACCGAGGCGAAGAGCTGGCAGACAAGAGAAGCCAGGTTTTCAAGCAACAGAGAGATGGTCACTTGGGATTGCGGCCGTGCGCGATGGAGGGAGGCAGGACTCACGGGAACGCCGGGGGCGCGCCGTCAGAGCTCTTTGGCACCCGCCCGTCACAATGTCAGCTCCCAAGTTCACCTACGTCGTCGGTACGCGCACAGCCCATTGCGCACGCGTCCGCTGACTTGGGCTCACCGTGCAGAGCATATGGAAGAGGACGAATCCGAGCATGCAGCCTCGAGCGTGCCAGAATGGGTCGAGCTCGAATATCGGGTGCTCTACTCTCGTCTAGGCCGCTGTCCACCAGTCACCAACGCGTTCCGCACCGCAGCACATGCTCACGCTCGCCGGCAAGGACGCCGCGGTCCGATTTACGAATCTATCCCAGGCCTCGCGCGACCGGCTTGCGGCGTCGTTGTCCGACGCGACGTCCCTTGCTGAACTCGGAGCACACACGGAAGGCGTCCTCGCGCTCATGAAGGCCAACAATGTGCCACTGGAGAGCGTGTGCCTGCTCGACCCAAAGGCAGAGAAGGAACTTTCCCCTGAGGATGGCGACGGGCGCTTCCAGATGTTTCTCTTCGGCGTACGCACCATAATATGCGCCGTACGATCCATCGACTAACACACATCCTCAGGGAATTCTCGGTGCGTGCGCTATTGATGTTTCACAGAGGATGCTTAACGCGGACTCTCAGGGGACGATCCTCCACGCGATCGGACCTCCGAGCTGCGAAAACTGGGATTCCCCAATCGCCATCTGGGATCTGTGCAGATGACAACCGACACTGCACTCGGCGTCACAAAGCTCGTCGTACACGACAAGGTGCCGCTGCAGGAAATACCCTATGTTGTGAGCAATGCTACAGCTACACAAAGACCATGTCTGATGCGCCCAGGACTTTCCAACGATCGTCTTCAACGCGAAGGAATCGGTCGAGATGCCGTTCAGTGCGTATTACAGCCCGTTTGTTCTTGACACGGCTCCAATAACCATTGCAGGGTATATCGTGCGAGATGGCGGACCGCTCCTCCCTCCTGGTATGCGCGAGCATCTGAAGAAGGATCTCGACAGAGGTTTCGACTTCTGAAAACACACACACACACACACACATCTCCGCTGTGAAACCATCTAGTCGAGCAGATTAGAGAGAGAAAAGTAGTAAATACACCTTGGTTCTGTAACCTGGATCGTAAGCGCATGATCTCTCCCTACGCCTGCGCCTCGGCAGTGAGGACTCTATCAATCGCTTCGCGCACGACGCGCACGGCATCCTCTGTCTCCTTGACGCTCATCGCCCCCGTAATCGCCAGCCTGATGCTCGGGCGGGGCTCCGGGTTCTCCTGGCCCTTGAGCCTATGCGCACGCGTGATCAACACGCCACCGCGGAGGGCCTCGTCGACGATCTGCTGCAGCACGCGCTCCTCGCGCGCGTAGTGCAAAGTCGCGGCGGGCTGCTTCTCCGCGAAGAAGTAGCTCTGCTGCTCTGGCGGCGCCAGTGTCGCGGCACCGGAACGGGGACGCAGGCAGATGTGGATGACGGGGCTCTGGTAGTCGGACGGGATCTCGATACCCTGCGTCTTCTCGAGCACTGTACGCGCGGCGCGGACGTTCGTCTGCAAGCGGGGGATGATGGACGCGTCGTTCCGAAGGATGTTGATGCCCTCTGACCCGCAGACGGCGAGGAGCGGCGGCATGGCAGCAGAAAACACGACACTGCTACTGTTGATGCGCTATGGGAACGAAAGGGGTTCAATATCGGAGATCCAGGATACAGGGCATGCGCTGTGAGCTCACCTGATGCTCAACCATGACGTTCGACCCAGAGCAGAAGCCTCCTGCGGCGGAGAGACCGTGCGCAAGCGAACCATAGAGGATGTCCACGTCCGTGACGGGTACGCCGTGGTGTTCAGTCAAACCACGTCCGTGTTTGCCCAAGGAACCGAACGAGGTCGTCTCATCGAGGATGAGCCTATGCTTGTACTTTTTCTTCAGCTCGACCTGAACAAACCCCCTATTAGCCAAGCAAAGCGACCAAAGTCTAGAACGTTCAACGCACGATGCGGGGAAGGTCTGCAATGGTGCCGTCGTGGTCGAAGATGGCCTCAGTGATGATGAAACGTCTCGTAAGCGGGGCGCGCTTCTTCCTGCGCTCACGGTCCATGGAATGCAGAACCTCCTCGAGATGCTGCATGTCGTTATGTCGGTAGTATCGTACGGTCGAGCGGCTGTTCTGAATACCCTTGCGAATACCAAAGCCCACGCCCGCGTCCGCAACAATCACGTCGCCCTTCTTGCAGAAGGCGGGGATGACGCTCGAGCCGGTTGCGAACGCCTGCGAGTAGATGATGGTGCTCTCCGTGCCGAGGAAGGACGAGATGTCGCGCTCGAGGTCAACATGGACGTCTACGTACTGTTAGCTTCTCTACGAAATTCTGGGGGCGGACAAAACGAACCGATTGTGCCGTAGAACCCTGGCGGTCCGCAGCTGCCCAGACCGTACTTTCGCAACGTCTCAACGGACCGCGTCTTGATATGCTCGTTCCCCACCAGTCCAACGAAGTTGAAGCTGGCGAGGTTGACGACCTGCTGGCCAGTAACCAAAGTGGGCCGCACGCCGGTCGGGCCAGAGATGACTGGGATTTTCGCGAGCTCGACCTCCTCCTCCGGTTGGAGGGGCTCCATTAAGGGCTCCGGACGCCAGTCTTCTACCAGTTCGTCGATTTCCTAGGACACGGTCAGTCAGCATGCCGAGACTAGGCCCATGTACGGTACCTTGTCAGAGAACTTGATGAAATGCTTCGCAGACGAGTCTGTACGGCGGCGTCCCTGCAGCAGCGTCGCGACGGCGAAGAGGAAGAGAACGAGCTCGAGCACGGTCCGGCCGGGGTCGTTCTGGTGCGAGCTCTTGACGTACCGCGCGACGACGGCCGAGCCAGGGACCGCGTAGAATGCGCGCGTGAGTGTGTCGAGGCCGTACGAGAGCGCGACGAACAGCGGCTCCAGCGTGCTCGCCGCGGCTGACACTGTCGAGTTCATGGTGCTCGCGCGACCGGAGAGACCAGTGGGGAAGAACTCGCTAAAGAAGCGACGGCTGCCGGCGCCCGTCCGAATGTAAAAATGGGCGCTTGCGCGTTAAAAGGCGCGATCTTCACACCAGGGTCCTCACTCAGTTCCACGATAACTTGTTACTTATTGGCTTCAGTACAACGTTGTAGGGGTACAGCATTTTACAGTTTCTGGGACTCCTCTGCGCGTGCTTTGCGCACCGCTTCGAGCACGGAAGGATGTACATCCTTGCCGCTTGCGATTACACCAAAGTTCTCACCAAGGGTCCTGCCAAGTCCAAAGTCCAATGGCTGTCCGCGGGAGTCCGATACGACTCCTCCAGCTTCTGTAACGAGAAGAGAACCTCCTGCGTGGTCCTTGACAATATGAGCGACACAACATGAAGTCTTGCTAAGGGGCGTACCCAGATCTTCTCGACGTAACCAACCCCAGTGGGCATACGGAGGTAGATGTCGCCATCACCGCGCGCGAGCGAGCAGTACTTTGCCTGGCTGTCCATCCGGACAGGCGCAGCTGTGATACCGAGTGCTTGTGCGATGCGACCAGTTGTTGACTGCGATGAATGCGCTGCCTCCACTGATTCAAGCGTGCGAAGCTCAGAGAGCGGTCGAGTCGGAATGTGGATTGGCGTAGCGTCCTGCAGAGACGATATGGGCCGCTTCATTGCATGTGAGTAAGCCGCGGATGAGAGCACAATGCACGACACACCTGCTCCGAGCCTTGGCCCTCGACAGCGACGAATATGCATCCCTTCTCTCCCGCCTCGTCGCCAGCTTTCAAGGGCAGATTGGGGCAGCCCATAACGCCGAGCTTGACCTCAGAGTCCTCGATGAGGGCCAAACAGACCGCATACTGTTCACCGCGCAAGAACCCCTTGGTGCCGTCGATGGGGTCGAGCGTCCACATGCGCCCCTTGCGCGCGCCGGAGAAGTTTCCCCTGTCGATGGCGTCCAGGAGTTGGGATGTGGTGCGCTGTCCATGCGTGGGCCCGATGCCCCATTCCGCCTTCTCCCAGTCGCGCAACGGCAAAGCGAGCGCCTCGTTCGCGAGCTCGGTGATGCGGGATCTGAGCGTGGCAGAGGTCGGGTCCGAGTCGTTGCGCAGGTCTGCCGAGTCCTCCTCGCCGACGATGGGGTCGGATGGGAAGGCCTGGGCGAGGATGACGTTGATGACGGCCTGTGCGCTGTAGTCGGCGACTGGGAGCGTGTCAGACGCGAGAATCACGCGCGTTCAGTGCTCGCCTGTGACGGGGGACTTGTCGCCCTTGACGAGGGTCTCGTTCTTGACGAGCTTGTTGAAGACTGCGGAGGTGAGCGAGCAGGCTCTGAGGACGGCCGAGATGGCGACCTGCTTCTCGAGCGCAAAGGCGAGCGACATTGTCTACAGCATCCCGCTCAACTTTGGCAGTCGTCAACGGGAAGGATAGAGCGCACCGGTGCTGGCTCAGACCGAGTGGCACGGCGGGTCGCGCCGGCAGCTGTTAACAGGCCCGCACGTCACTTGTCTGTCGCGACCACCCATCAGATTTAGAAATATCTGGTACCCGTATCGCGGCACCGCACGTGGGCATTTCCCGCAAACGCCCCTTGTCCTCTTACCACCACCATCTCCCCCCGCCGTAATGGCCGCCAGCTCGTTCCCCGTCCTGTCCCGCATCCTCTCCGCCAACGCCCAGTGGGCCCGCGACGTCTCGCAGGTCGAGCCCGGTTTCTTCGAGAAATCAGCCCAGGGGCAGGCGCCCAAGGTGGTGGTCCGCTGCTCGCCACGAAACACGCATTCCAACGAGTTATCCCCCACAGGTGCTCTGGATCGGCTGCGCCGATAGCAGAGTGCCAGAATCTGTCGTCGCCGCCGCGAAGCCCGGCGAGATATTCGTTCACAGGAACATCGCAAAGTACGTCCCACGCTCCCTTGCCTTGTGCTACCGGTCCGCGGCTGACAGTGGCTGGTGGCGCGCATAGTCAGGTCCACCTCAACGACGACTCGGTACTATCCGTCCTGACCTACGCCATCATGCACCTCGGCGTCGAGCACGGTACGCAGCCCATATTTAGACTGCCTTCACCCCCTGACTCTACTTCTTCACAAGTGGTTGTCGCCGGCCACACAAACTGCGGCGGTGCAGCGGCAGCACTAAGCGAATCGACCAAAGCGCCGTCCGAAGCGACAAGCCCGCTCGCGCGTTTCCTTGCGCCTATAGTCGACGTCGCGCGTAAGCTCAACTTTGGCTCTCCACCGCCCCCTGATGCTCTGGATGCTGTTATCGCGGAGAACGTCAGGCAACAGGTCTGTAATATTTGCATCTCCTGTCTCTTGTGCAGACAGTTGATGCGCGCGCGCAGGTGAAGAACTGCGTGGAGAGCGACATCCTGAAGCAGGCGTGGTCCGAAGGCAAGAACGTGCATGTACACGGATGGGTCTACGAACTCGAGCACGGCACCCTCAAGGACCTCGACATCTCTGTCGGCCCACGCCACTAACACCTGCTTCCTCTCCGGGGGATTGACGACTCATGATACACGACGATATATTAACTTTGTTCACAATTGCTGTCCTTGTTGTCTGCGCTCAATAGAGGCTATGTGATGCGCCTTGCTTACCACTCACAACCTGATGTGTCTGAACTGCGAAGCCGATACGGGATGCAAGTCACATCGCAGTGCTGGTCCTTCTCGCCGTACATGAAAGGGGTTTCTTTGAGCGAGAACTGAATGGTTCTCTCCTCATCGATGGCAAGAGGCAGGCGCGTGATGATGAGCTGCTGAGCACGGCCCGAACACGACGTGAGAACCTCACGCAGAAGCGGGCAAGGAGTCCAGCCAGGATAATGAGCAGATGTCAAAGCAAAGGTCCAGCCGCCTGTTGAGAGCTGCGGTCGCGTGGTCAAGCACATAGTGCCTGAAGCAAGACAACACAAACGTCGACGGACACAGAACAAAAGACGCGCAAAGGATGGGACTGCTGCGTACAGCCCTGCGCGGTCTTCAACGACAAGATACATAGCCAGAATGTCAAGGCCATGTCCAGCGTGCTCGAGACGAGATGGCGGAGAGAGAGAAACTTGCGGTGCGGCTGTAACCGGCGTCAACGTCCATCTTCTTTCTCACCATGAGCTCGACGAGCACGACCGAGCTGCGCGAGTCGCTCGAGCGACACAACGCCACATTCGAGTCCCTCCTCAAGCTCATTCCCGCGAAATATTACATCATGCGCGACGACGCAGACGCCGAGGTGCGTTTTCACTTCACTTCACCGTGCGAGGCTTACGGATGTGTTCCAGTACGCGTCCAAGTATCAGAAGAACAAGAAAAACCAAAAGATGCCCAAGCAGCTCATTAAGGAGGCCTCTAAGAAGGCAAAACGCGACAAGGTGCGTCCGTCGGACGTGTGTGGAAATGGTGCTGCGGTACTTAACGCGCGGTTCTGCAGCTCGATCCCGCCAACAATAAAACTATCGTAGACCTCCAGGAGGAGGCTGCGGAAGCACACGCACGGGATAAGGGTAAGGGGAAGCGGCCCGCGCCTGCTTCGGACGACGAGGAAGACGACGACGAGGATGCGGAGGAAGAGGAAGACGACGAGGATGAAGACGACGAGGACGCGCCCGAGGCTTCTGGCAAAACACTACAACCTATGCCTGCCAACGCCAGCATCCAAGACTTGCGCGCGAAACTGCACGCACGGATGAACATGCTCAAGCGGCGCAGTTCGCAGGGCCAAGGCGACGGCGGGCGCGATGCGTTACTCGAGAAGCGGCGTGTGTTGCGGGAGAATCGACGTGCGAAGACGCGGGAGAAGATACGGAGTAAGCACAGTGCTCGCGAGGAGGGCGAGAAGAAGAAGAAGGCGCGTGAGGCGGGGGCTACGAGCGCGAAGCAAGCAAAGGTCTGCTCGCTCGTTCACATTCATCTTCGACTTTCTACTCACTCATACCTCGTTTTGTATGTACAGACGCAATTACTCGTCCCCGACGAAGGCGGTCCGTCTTCTTACGGCGCTGCTGGAGGGTCGAACGGGACCACAAACGTCATGTTCTCCAACATCTCCTCGTCAACCGTCGCACACAAGCGACACAAAACCGCATCCGACCCCAAGACGGCGCTTGCACAGCTCGAGGCGCGCAAGGAGAAGCTTGCATCCCTGCCGGAAGACAAGCGCAAGGCCGTGGCAGAGCGTGAACGGTGGGAGAAGGCGGCCCTGCGCATCGAAGGCGAGAAGGTGCACGATGACGCGTCGCGGCTGAAGAAGGCCGTGAAGCGCAAGGAAAAGGAGAAGGAGCGGAGTAAGGGCAAATGGTGCGTTCATGTTCACGCATGTGACGGACCATGGACTAATATTAACACTCTGCAGGGACGAGCGACATACCGAGCTGCAGAAGAGTATGGCCGCGAAACAGAAGAAGCGCACGGACAATATTGCGATGCGCAACGAGCGCAGGAGCGATAAGAAGAGCGGCAAATCGAAGCCGGGAAAGTCGCGTCCGGGCTTCGAGGGCAAGTCGTTCGGGAAGCCGAAGGCCAAGTCGAAAAAGTAGTGTCTGTCCTGCTGCTGCCGCTGCGACTCGCAATCGATCCTCCTGTTTGCTGGACGTGACGTATCGACCCTTGTGCGTCAGGCCGCAAGTTCAAGTCGTGTTATACGTGCGGTCTCGTGAAGGCGATGCTTTCGGTCTCGTTGCTCTCTATCTTTGTCAGCAGCGACTGGTCAGTGCTCCCGGTGATTTACAGCATGCTTCGCGATCGACATCCAGGTCACGCACCCTGACGAGTGACTGCTGCCACCGCGTCAGACGCTCAGGCTGAGTTCTCAACGCTGTTCCGCGCAGGGTCCTTAACAGGCCGTTCCTGCCCGAATTGTCCCGCAGCGGCGTCGGCGGGCTTGGTTAGAACGGCCACAACAGTACCAGCAAGTTTCCCGCAAACACTAATACTTTCGTTTTACTTGCTAGCCTATGATTGCCGAGCACCTGCATCGACTCGGCCACCTCGCCGCGCTTCGCCCTAGCTCCCCGGGTTTGAAGACGTTGGGATGTCAAAAATGGTGTTCCCCAATTGTTGCATCGGACGTGTTGTTCCCGACGCGGGTCACCAGTCTACTGCAGACGGGGAGTGCCTTCCGGAGTTCCGCGGAGTTGCCGGACAAGTCGGACTCCCTTGCCCTCTGCGCTCATGCAAGCCCTTCCTCAGTCACACGTCACTTCGCATATCACAGTAAAGCCTACAGTGCTAAACGGCTAACTTTCGGGCGCTTCTCGCGTTCTTGTCGACCGCGAGGATCCCGAGTTCAAGCTATCATGCAAGTCACGGTCCCGGCCAACAGCAATGCCAAAGTCTCACGCGCCGTCGTGCGTCTAGCTATGGTTAACGACTGTATCCGCGTTCGTCAAATTCGCCACTGTAAACTCGATCTCGTTTGTCCCGCGCTCAGGTGGACACAGCATTCATTCGTCGATCGGTTGCGATGGCGTCCTTCGAGCTCGATCTCCGTTTATGTATACGAGTTATACATGATCGTCAATATCGCCGACGTGGACTCCTGTATTGTTCACAGTTCAGGGTCAGAATGCGACAACGATGTTGGCGCTGCCGGCAGCACTAATACATTCGCTACCGGGGTGCTCGCGAAGCGCCTCGTACAGGAGTACTGGGAGAAAGTCTTAGCCGTTACGATGGATAGTTGTAACACCATCATGGTCGGATCCTGCTTGAAGGAGGATTGACCCTGCTTCAGGGAGTTTAGGGTCCAGTCTACAGCTCTCGCATATTATAAAAGGTGATACTACTCGTCTTAGGTCAGATCGTTGCGGGCTCAGGCACCTCGAGTCATACAAGGCGCAGTAAAACTCGATCCCTTCTCGCTGATCGGTCGCGAGAATATGGGGTCATGGTGGGACGGTTGCACGAGGAGGCCTTCCTGAAGGCATATGCGAATCTCATTGCACGCGACGATGCAGCGGTCTCTGGACGGTTCATGATATCGATTGTCACATCACCCCCACCTGCGAACCAACCCGTACTCCCGGCTATTGTGTACTACCTGGGACGCAGCAACAAGGTGGAAGAGGAGTCCTCTAATACTCTGCGAGCTGGACGATTCACGATGAGGATCGCGCGTTGAGTGAGGAGAAGCGGCGAGGTAACGCCTTCAAGTTAGCACTCTCGATTCGAATAACCCCACGACGTTTCCACGATTGAGTTCCTGTAAAAGCTAACGTTTTGCTCGCGCTATAAGGATTTCTCTTGTCGCATATGTGCGCACATGTATTGAGTGCTACGTGTCGAGTCGTGCTGCGATCACGCCTCTCGTCGTGGCAGCTGCGGCGCAGTGGGCGGCGAGTCCGCCCAACGTGGCAACATGACTCTCCTCGCGGAACGTTCATTCAATGTGACATGATGATGATCCCGGGGATCATAAGGATCATCAAGTTGCCAAAACGGGGAGTGGATCTCAGAGGATCGCTGCGGCCGTGATGCAACGCCGATCGGTGGTACATACGGTAATCGGTGGTACACGCTTTGTATACTACGCTAATTCGATTACACGTACGACACATTGCAGCTGGAGGTTCGTGTAGACTTCATGAAGCTTGATCGGTTCGCGATCGCAAGACGGTCCTGGGGAAGTTTCACGACGTAGTTTCTCTCCAAGATGCTCGTGTCTATGGCTGGTCTGTGGTATGAATTGGAGGGAGAAAAGTCCTGGCTGATACAGTAGGGTATGCTACAGCTTTGTAATACACTAGGACCACTAGATCGGTGCTATGCGGGCAGGCGTGTGAACGAACAGTGTTCAAGGACAAGGGCGACGGGCATCCATCTCCGGTGCGCTATTGCCCGCCAAGCGCCTGTATATTGTCCGGTCAACGGGACCGAAGGCGGACAAGGGCGTCCGGGCCCGAGAAGCAGGCTAGGAGGAGCGGGGCTCCGTGCCAAGTCGCAATGGCGGCCTCGCACCGAGCTTGTGCAGCTCGAGGTGCGCGATGCACAACAGAACCACCGGGCGCAGCGGCGCGCGGCGATAGAGAGGTGCAGTTTGGAATCAGTCGAAAGAGACGCTGAGGAGCGCGTCAGCACATAGACGCGGGCTCAGCGCTGCGACCACACGACGCACCTCAAGCGTGTTCAGCGGTTGATTTTGGGTGGTGTCTCGGCGACAACGGGCGCGTGCTCCTCAAGGGCAGCTTCTGCGTCCAAGCAGTACGTGATGTGTACGCGGGGCGAGTTTAACTGGACGCGCGCGACGTCAGACGACTCTAGGGCGATCCCCTCCATCGAGAACTCGCACAGCTGCGGCCAGGCGCCGAGTTCAGGGTTGAAGACGACCGGCAGGAACCACTCGCGGACATGGCACAGACGATTGTCGGCGCCGAAGAAGACGATCCCGTGCACGATGGGAGTCAAGCCAAGAGCGAGATGCTGGAGTGTAGCACGACACGAGTTTGCGAGATGGCCGAACTGCACCAGCGTGCGTTCTTCGGCGAGCAGATCGAAGGGCTCGTCGGCGCGTGAATTACCACCCTTTCGCAGGGCCAGGTGCTGTAAGCTGTCGCAGTGACCTGTGAGATGCTCCAGCAGGCGCAGCACGAAGTCCGGCTCCGGCGAGTGGATGTGATCGAGGACAAGCTCCCGAAGTCGGCCAAGCGAGTGCAGCACAGAACACGCGAGGCGCTCCGTAGCGAGGCCAGCGAGCGCTATGCTATGTGCGCGAGGGAAGAGAAAAGCAGGGAGCTCCTGGAACATGTCGCCGCGCGAGAAGTTGAGGCGCACGCGTTGCGCCATCTCGAGCCGCTGGAAGAACTCGAGTGGCGAGGTGGACGTCTCGTGCGACGAGCGCTGGGTGAACGACGTGGGCGCAAGCGCGATAGCCTTCTCGAGACCTGGGTAGAGGTGGTCGGGCCATGTTGCGGGCGGGGAGATGGGCGCGGGCGGCGGCGCGCAGTCTTCGGGCAGGAAGACGTGCCATGACAAGTCGTGAATGTAATTGGCGTACTCTGGGTGCGCTGCGACGGCGCGAATGAGCCTGCGCTGCGTGCCGCGAAGCTCGAGGGCGTTGTCTGTCTGGTACGGCCAGGCGTCTGTCGCGGGTTCGTAGACGACCAGGTCGAGGTCGACGCGACGGAAGAGATTCGGGATTGTGAGCGCGTGAATGCGCTTGGAGGTGCGGTTGAAGCTAAGAAGGTCTTGCACTGGGAGGAACGACGAGACCTCAGCCTGGAGCTCAGGCGCGAGCAGCTGGAACTGCGGGAACGCAGCCATGGTGGAGGGATGGCGAAGCGGACGTGACAGCATTGGTTATATATACATACCGCGACGGGACGCGGGCGCACTTGGCACGCTGTCACTGCGCACGCGGGCTGCAAAGACCGGATAACCACCTAAACAACATTTCGCCGCCGTACCGGCGAACCCGCACCGTACAACACCTTTTCCTATCAGCAGCTGCAGCTGTGCCTGTGTACATGTAGATCTTGGACGCCTATGACATCCTACGACATGCATCCGAGCTTCTCCCAACTGTCTTGCACTACCATTTCCGCCGTGTACCCACGTATGGCCATGTTCACCCATTTCCCGATGATAGAGTTGGAACGTGGGTCTGACTGCAGCTGCACGGCCTTCCTTCGCCGCCTCGCGACGGTCGGCAAATGCAAAACTAAGGATCCATATGCAATTTCGCGATTCAGAAGGCGTCGGCAGAGGCGTCGTACGGTACTCGCTGCGGACAGCGAGTAGACTGCGTGATGACGGTTGAGGTTCGTGCCACAGATCGCAGCCGGGGTTGCATGGACGCCAGGCGGTGCAAGTGATCCCAAGGTTTCCGGCAGCCGCTCGCGACCAGACGGAATACTCCAGACAGTGTAAAGTCTGTGCAAAGTTGCTTGCTCACTAAGCAGAAATTCTAAGCCTCTTCGATGCTGACATGGGCCCTTCTCCGGAGCGAGAACCCTAGTTGCGACGCGCCGTGCATTGCGGACTGGCAAGTGTAATGTGACGACCGAGAAGAGGCAGACAGGGAGTCGATTCACAGGGAGACTCGTCCGTGAGTCGTGCAGGGGCTCTGAGTCCGGGGAAATCCTGCGCGTCACTGTGGAACGTGGAGGAGCACAACCAACGGCCCGGGAACTGCCGAAACATCGCACACCGCGACAGTCAACGCGCACGACGGTCTGCGGGCATGCACAGACGCAGAACCAGCTCCGAGGCAGACGCCCCAGAGCTCACCACGGCCCACAGTCAGGACCAGTCTGCGCCAGTCGCCTTTCCCGACGGCAAGCGGACACACACGCCCGCTCATCCGTACGCCTTTCCGCCGCCGCCGCCGTCGAACCAGCGCCAACGCGTACATTCTACCCCTGCGCCATATGATGTCCGGCACCCTCAGCTTCCTGTGCAGCAGCTTGATACCTCCTTGAGCCCGTATTCAGGGCTTGCGCCGCCTAGGTCTGCGTCTGTAGTCGCTGCTGCACCATATCGGGCAACTTCCTTTCCGGCCGCATCGCCTTCCAGCCCTTCGTTCAGAAATCCTTTCAATGGTCCTCAGCTGGGTCCCTCCGTTCTGGCCGCGTCTGCGCCCCTGCCAGAAAGCGACCTTCGTTCGCCGAGCTTCGCACAACAACCTCCGCCACCGGCGAATGCTGGAGGACGTCGGCACGGTAGAATACACTCGCGCAACCTCTCTGTATTCTTCCCACGCCCTGGCCAAACTGCTCCGGCCAGCATTGCCGAGGACGGTGCTCAGGAAATCGAGGTCAGCCCTCAGACCGACGCGCCTATCACTATCATCCCCCCTACCGCACGGGCAGCGGGCTCTCCGCGGACGGGCTCTCCACAGACCAACGTGTTTGCACCAGGGTTCAAGTTTGGTGGCCGTGCCACAGCAAGTCCTGGGGATCAGCTAGGGTCACCCCGGTTATCCTCACCGACCACAGGTCTGTCGCCTTCTACTACGACCGCGCGGCGCGGACATCACCATAAGCATTCCTTGTCGCACAACTTCTTCTCGTTCTTGGACCCAACGGTCACAAATCCGACGCCGCAGATCCGCACGAGCCTCGGCGATGCGAGTCCGTCGCTGCCCGTGCCGTCGACGCCCCTCTCGCCGTGGCAGCCAATGTCGCCGTTCCCGCTCGGGAATGCGTCGCCGAGTGTTCGTACTCGTGTGGACTCTGCGCCCGCGCCCGCCGCGCCTCTCTTGCTGGACGCATCGCCGCCGATTCCCGGGCACTCGCTCGTTGGCAGCATGCCGTTCATTACTCTTTACGCCGTGCTCGAGTTCTTGACAGGCGCTAGTCTCTGGGTGATCGGCCAGCAAAACGGAAGTCTCAGTTGCACGGGTTTCGGTTACTGGGTCGTGTTCGACGCGATGGGCATTATGTTGGGTGCTGGCGCAGACGCTGGCGTGTTTCGATGGTTGCTCGGTCAGTCGACTACTAGCGAGTTACGCCGGCCTTACGGGTGGGTTTTAGACCCTTTCTTGTGTTCTCCGGAGAGTGTACTGGTGCTGACTTGACTTCTCCCCGTGCCCGTCGGAAACGCAGCCATGAGCGCATGGAAACCACCGGCCTGTTCGCACAAACAATTTACCTTTTGTTTGCGGCAGTATACATCTGTAAGGAGACGGTGGAACACTTTCTCCTGTCTTTCGGGGAGTCGCACCATCACCACGCGTTCGACGAGTATAGTGTTGATACGTACGCCATCTGCATTCTCCTCCGGTTAGTTCATGCTTCTCACCGTGCTCGCACAGAACACCGTTTTCGACGGCCCTAGTGGCCGGATGCCTTCTCTTCATCATCGCGTCAAGCAGGCTGTACTCAAACCATCTTCGACTAGTCCACGGTACGTTCGCACAGTTCGCATGCAACGCGTTGGCTCATCGAACGTACTTCAGCTACGGGACGTACAATTCCCATCCCATCCCTTGACAGCATCCAACGTCTATTCCTACGAGTATCACCAGCTTCTTCTAAGGTCGTGACCGACTATTCGCGGAGGATGACGAATCCTTTCTTCGCCGCGCCGCTGGCATTTGCAACGTTGATAGTATTCTCGTCTCTCTTTGTCCCAGCGTAAGTGTCGTTTTTTTTCTTGGCTCATTACAGAGACTCACAGCAGATCATTAGTGACCGGCATCGTGCGCTGGATTTGCTGCTCGCAGGCATCGAGACCTTCGTCACATTCCGAGTCGCCTACCCTGCTGCTGTGGCACTGGGTAAAGTCCTCCTGCAGACCGCTCCCGATCGCGGTACAGTAGATGGACGGATGGAGTCATTCCTTCGCGTGATGCGTGAGGTACGGAACTACATTTTCCCTCCTGGTCACAAGTTGACTAGTTTCATCTTGTTGTCAGCTTGAGCGGCACCCACAAGTTGTTCACCTGCCACCACCACATATTTGGCAGCTCACACCGCCGAGCAAAGTTGGGTCGGCGAATTCTCTGGCACAGTCGTCGCATTTAACGTCACTCGGACAAGCACAACTTGTCGCCGCGCTAGAGTTGCATGTGCGGAAAGATCTGTCAGATTCAGACGCTCTGGCTCTGACACGATGGGCGTGGGAGCGATGTTATAGCGCGCTCAACCCTCGAGGCTCCCCGGCGGGCGCATGGGGAGATCACACCGGAGGCGGGATTACTGTAGGCATTGCTAGAGATTCATGATCGTCGTCGACTCGCTGGATATCATTCAATGCTCTCGTTCAGTACGGTCGCGGGCGAGTGAGATCAGGTGTCGCCACGCGCAGGAATCCTCACAATGCGGAGATGTTGGTT